>JAOCPS010675835.1:0-10689 GCA_025505425.1 Graphium colonna | reverse complement strand
TTTTTTGTGTGTGTTTTGGTGTTTGTGAAAAAAAGTACTTTTTTCTGTTCATTAAAAAATATAAAAAAATAGTCTGATATATTTGTTTTGTAAAATGATTAGAAGAAAAGTTATATCGAAAATTTATTTTAAATTCTAAAATTTCTGTAGGCTTTCGCTTATAACGTTTTATTTATAATTTTACAACAAAAAAATTACGGGATTAAAGTTGTAGGTAGATAATTTAATTTGCAAAAAAAAATATCAGACCAATAGATTAGCCCATAAACAGTAAAAACCGTTTTAACCCCTCTTTCCTAGATGGCGGCCATGGGACAAGGGTGACGACCCCACAAAACTTGGGTTTAACCTTACAATTATCCAACATCTAGAAAATAAAATTACGTCCTCAAAAAACGCATCCCCAAATATAACTTTTCAATAGACTTATTTTGTAAAAAGGACTATACTGATAACATAAGCAATAATTTATTTATTTAGGAACAGGATTGGGGGTTCACTTTTAAAAATGCCTTGTAAATGTTATAATATATTATTGAAATAAGTTCAATTTGAAATGCAAATGACCGTTTTGAAAATTTTATAAAGAACAGATTTGCAGATTAACATGCAGATGAAATTGGCTTTATTATTTACTATTTGTAAGGTAAAGAAGTACAAATTTCGTTAAAAACCATATTTTTTAAAACTGTTTTATTAATTGCTTATACAAAAAATTACAGTAAAAACATTGTCAAGTAATAGAGCAGATGCTACTATTGGCATATTTATATATTATTTAGGTACTATTACACAAATAATAACGATTATGGTTGTACAAAACTCCATTTAGTACTAAAAGTATATTATATCAAATTAATAGCCCATAATAAAATATGCTCAATTTAATATAAGTTTAGCAAATAAAGTAATATGAATATATTGCTTGAAAATAATCCTATAAATAGGTGATGATTATACTTGAGATGTGGAATGTATATAGTATTTTTTACTTTGGTATGCTAGTTTAGTACATCATTATTGTTTATTGACATTTGAAATAACTGCTGTGACATATTAAATAATCTGCAATTTGCTAAAACAAAAAAAATATAATTTTAAATTGGAATTACCAAAAAAAATATAACAAATTGTCTCATTACATAAAACAATGTTACATCAGAAAAAAAAATATATATTCTCAATCATTAATTTATAAAATCAAAATGGTGTAATTTAATTATGGTTATACGAAATTGAAGAAAATAAGTAAAACAAAAATAATTAAATCAATAATTTGATATTTTAAAGTATCTTTTGCTTGGTCGCCATAAAATAAAAGCTGAACTTAAATTTAGCACTTTACTGGGAATCAAATCTAAAATATATTGGTTTTGCTAAATATTCCTCACATATCGCAAAAATCTAGTTTAAAAACAATGAAATGACATAAGTGGACTCAAACAAATCCATCAAATTTTATATAGTAATAAAGTTGAAAGTAAGTAAAAAGTCATTAAAACATTTCATATTATATTAAAAGAATTCAAATATAAAAGAAGTTAACACACTTAAATGATCAGTTGTAATTTAAATTTAAATAAGTCTTGCCATATTTTATAAAATTTAACAATACTTTACACCTAAAGTATGGATACAATTTAGTAGACGCTAAAAGCTATAAAATTATTACTTACTGCTGCTTTTAGAACCAAATATAATTACTAAAATGTTATTTAAAGAATAAATAAAGTCTGTTGACAGTGACTAGGATTATCAAACTATGTAACATTTGTTTTCACGTACATACATGCATGTACATACTATTTGTGACAAAAAAAATATTTATTTCTTTTTTAGTTCCGCTAATAGGATCCATGACAAATAAATCAATGGTACTTATAATAAAATTAAAATAGATACAAATAATCTAGTAAAATTTAAAATATATTTTAAAGAAAATAAGAATTCTTAAGAACACTGTTGTAATTACCCCTCTAAATATAATTATAAAGCTTATAAAAATTGTTGTACTATCAAATGCCACGTTAAAAAATGTAGTTGCGTTGGCATATGTAAATTGTAAAACTATGTGCATATATGTAAGGAGTAAAGATTCGATGGAACAAAAAGTAACAGTTAAGAAATAATAAATACAGCACTACAGTATAATACACCCGGGATTAAGAAAACAAGTATTTTCACATTTCACTTTGTCTACAATATGGCTATAACTTCATATAATACCGTTGCGACACTAGCGCCATTCTGGTCATTTACTGTCTGCTATCATCTAAATATTTGCCAATCATAAAAAAATGTACTTAACAATATATGGCTGCGATATTGTTTAAGGTGGTGGACTCGTACAAAACGATACTCCTTACATATACTGGGGCAGTTTTGTCTTCTAAAGCATTCACATTATAATCTGTGGCTCCGGGACGGACAGTGCAATGGACTTGTGTGGTAGGACCTGGCCGCCGTTGATGTATAGTTCATCCTTCACTATGACGTCTTCGCCAAGCACCGTGCAGTTTTCCATACGTACCCATCTGCCCACTACCGACCGCCAGCCGACTATGCAGCCGTCCAGCCATGCATGTTGACGCACACATGCACCACGCAATATCGTACTGCGTTTGATGCACGCACCTGAGACGTAACAGTTTTTACTTGAAATAATAGCATATATGTCGCACACATTGATAATACAAAAACTCTAGATATGAAGCGAATTTAAACAACGAGATATTGCGGCCCTACTATTTGTGTCATGTTCACACAATATTAGTATGAGTAAAACACAAATAGCAAAGCCGCCATAGACAAACCCTTTCTTATTGACTGCGCCGTGCACAATTATCGTATGAAATACGTCCGAGGACTAATGTCAAATTATGCAAACGGTTTTCCCACGTATTACTCTGTAAAACATTTTAACGTCCTGCACCTTAGATTGAATATGCAAAACCAAAAAAATAAAACTGTCATAATTACGTAGAATTAGAGAACGGTTTTGGTTGTTATTTTTGCTGGACAGTGCGTATCTAGTGTACATTTACGTTTTTATTTATTCAAAGCTTGCGCATGATTAATATAACCGCAGTTATCTTTCCAATAATATATAGTACTCGAGTAACAATTCCGGCTATCATACACAAAAATATATTTTTCATTTGAGGCTTTCGGATATTGCATTGGCGCGTATGAACAAACAAACAAAAAAATCGCTTCAATTTTATTATATTCGGGGAAGGGGGTATGATTGGCCATTTGGCTCACTAGACTGGAATGGAAAATGGTCAATTCAGTATAATGGGATGGATGGACAGTAGGATGGACGGAAATACCTATTATATGATGACCATGACTTTATTATTGCGAAACACACATCACACTACTATGTAATTTGTAAACTCGTATAATCTTATCTTAAATGTGGCAATACCACGACGTATTCTGGGTTCAAAGTGACATTTATGTAATTATAGCAGAATATTTTATCTGTAATTTAACGCATCTGTCAAACCTCCTGCGATGCCGAAATTAATTTCGTATTATATAAAAGTCCTGTCTTTTCTACAAACCTTTTCAGATCAGACAGATAATATTTATGAGGCATATTATAAAATTCAAAGTGCACATAACAAAAAATACATTAATAACATGAAAAATATGCATCGAGTACATAGATACACAAAATACCCTGAGCACATAATCAGTATCTTAAAAAAGACTGCGACACAATTTCAAATTAAACACATATTCGCTTGAAAAAACGTTGATCATGACTTTTCCCGTACAATATTTTGCTTTGTAAAGCAACTATGTGACCACCATATAGTAAAATTAAATTTGATAAACAAAAACTGATTAGCATACGTAATTGTGTAACAATAATGACGGCTTTAATTGTGACGTATGTTTGTAATTGTGTATGTGTGAAAAATATTTAAAGACATTCTCATCATTTTAAACAAAACTGCTTAATTTTACCCGCTCTCTCGCTCTCGTCGGCAGTAGCTTTCATAACGAATTTAAAGGACAATGCCCATTTTTATATTGCATCTTAAAGTTGCATTAAGTTCAAACATTCCTTTGTGGAAACTTGACTTATTATATAACTTCCGCAGAACTTTTGGTAAAGAAAACCTGCACTTCGAAGATATTTCATCAAATGGAAAAATCGACTCATCTAAAACAGTCTCGATTGCTTTCTACGTCCGAATGTGTAAACGTCATGTAGGTAAACTAAAATTCATACTTTAATAATTGAAATTAAATTCCATATTCAAAACTCAAATACATGAAGCGTAATATCAATAAATATATATTGAAATAATTACTATATAATTTTAATCCTGATACATAAGACTTTTTGGAATCTCTTTTGGTCATTATTTTAAATTTTGACCATTCATAAAAACACGCATACGCCTAAGCGAATAAACGTATTTTGGATTTGATTTTTTCTTAATGACTTCTTTTAAATACGGTAATCTACGGTTCAGCCAATGGAACATTCTATTTGTATATGATAGAGAGATGCATATGGATTACTTTACTGTGCGATTCAAATAAGAATGTAAGCGACACTAAACTCGAGTTGTCAAAGATATGTCGAAAGTAAATATAAGAACAAAAAATATTTGTAAATAACAGTTCTTTTTTTTATTTAGCCAAACAGCAAAAAATCATGCGTTTATTACGGTACAATACATATTTACGTAATATTTTTCTCAAAATATTGCTTAAAGTTTTAATTGTTTTAACACGGCACCCTAAACATTTTCAATCGGCTTTAAAAAAGGAGAGGATTCTGGATTTCAGTTTTTGTATTTTTTTTTAAACAATGTCCACCATTTATGAATGGATTTCAAAGTTAGTCAAGCAGGTGGGATGAGCGGAATCTTATTAATTTTTTTTTTTTACTGACCATACCGGTATTTTTAGATTTGACAGCTATGTCACAACATGGAGTGGGATAAAGGCCAATCTTTTTCAATCGCATAGAACGTTCTTTTGACACTGTACGACCCCTAATAACCGAATGTAAGTGATGAAAATAATACTGTAAAACTGCTGGTCTATGGTAGAGTGAATTACATTTATATTTGTTATTTATACCCTTCTTTTAACACTGAAGATTAAATAAATACATAAAATTAGTGTCATTTACAAATTAGCTTGTCGTTTTAAAATTCAATTAATGAGTCAATTTATCACTTGACAACGAAGACGTCTTTTACTTGAAAATAATTTTAATTGATAAAAAATGGTAATTGTCGAGACACGTGTAAAGCTAATTTTTTTGCAAATAATTAGTTGCTGTAACAAAATATTTTAAACGACTCTTACTTCAGAGGTTGGGTACCCTTTTTATGTTCACATAAAAATCTTACTTTTTAAAAAACTGTACATTCAAAACGGTTAATATTTATTAATTAGCTATGATTCCCAGTACAAATGTCGCGATCGGATGTCAGTAAAGGCGGTATTTTATAGAAATTCCGCACGTTTTTTTTTTAAATTTACACTTTTGCAAGAAATTTCGCTTATTATCTAAACCAGTCACTACAGTTCTGTATATATTTAAATTATTTACAAGTAAAAAATCGTCTAATATAATTACCAAACAATGCGTATGAATTGCAATATCCCCTTATACAATAAATATCAAATATCCGATATATATTCTATTAAGTCGGTATAAAGATGTTGCCCCTCTTCATGCATATATACTAATATTATAAAGCTAAAGAATTTCTTTGCTTGTTTGGTATTGGTTGAACACCCTAATCTCTGTAACTACTGGTTCGAAGTGAAGAAATTATTTTAGTTTTGGATAGGCCATTTATCAAAGAGTTTTTTGAGCAATAGGTATTTTTTTCTTTCGGTACACTTCCTACTTTGGTATGCCAATATTTTGACTTGGTTGAGAATATTAATTTTAAAAATCAATCACAAATTTCTAGCAATTGGAAATATTTCCTATAGGTAATATTTACGTTGTTATTGGGTGTCAACAATGGCGGATCTTCATACAAATTATAAACTTTATATAATTTTTTCTCGAAAACCAAGCGTTGCTTGGAAATTTAAGGTTCTTTACAATATTCCCTATCAAGTAAAAATATTGGCATACCAAAGTAGGAAATTTACCGAAAGGAAAAAATTACCGACCAATACAACATCCCTCTATGATCAAAAGCAGCAGAGCATCAAGGAAAAATATTGTAAAAATAGAGAATTTCTAGGAAACCTTATGAAATTAGATATTAAATTATAGTAAAATATTGTGAACCGAAATATGTGTAGGAATTTTCGTTTTATTAAGTTGACTTTTAGAGTCAGTTCAAAGATAACAAAAGTGGATGTTTATTTTATCATAAAAAGACAACCTCAGGTCGTAAATGATAAGGAAAATAAAAGACGGACGATTTTTAAGGTGCTTTTTCCGAGAAATGATAAAAATCGCAATTCGTCGCGATAAAATTTATGTGAATAATATAATTTACCGCCTACAAGGATTTTTTACTATTAAAATTATTATTTTAGAATTCCTAATTTTGTTCGCTTAGCTGTGTCAAAAATTTTTTAATATTCATATTTTTGTGATAAATAAAATAATTATTTTACAATAATAAATAAAAAAATATTGTAAAATAATAATAAACTATATTACTTCATATTAAATGTTCAACCTTTCAGTTAAAAGGAATAAGCTTACCATCCTCTATTATAACATTGGGTCCAATAGTCACATTTGGTCCTATGCGACATCCCTTTCCTACGGTTGCTGTTGGATCTATCAAAACATTACCCACCACTCCAGTACCATCATGTAACTTATCTGAGTTCTTCTGTCGCAAACTGTTTAGATATAAACACATTCCTGAAATAAAGCAGAATGAGACCATGACATAATATACAGGATGGTTAGTGAGCCACCTACAATGTTAAAGGAGAGCAATTGTTACTCAATTGTCATCATATTTATGTAATAAAATGAGGGACATAGTTTAACCGAATATTTCTAATAAATTAATGAAGTGTGATAAGCGTGAGGCCGTCGAAACCTCCTCCGCCCTCTGTCTCACTCCGGCCTTGCCTTGTTTGCTCGGATGAGAATGAATTACGTAATTATTATTTTAATTTAAGAATATGTTTACTCAATTGTAAATCAATATTTATTTTCAATATTTTTATTCTTAATACACAATTCCTACATATAATGTCTTAAGGTATTGAAAGTGCCTCACCAGTTAGCCTGTATATGTATAAAAAATCTCAAAAAAAAACCTAAAATTACAATTTAAAAAAAAATAGTGAAGCAATACCTAAATATAAATTTATGGTCTTACACTACAGCAATTTTTATTTCAAATGATAATGTTAATGTATAATGATATATTCTAGTGCAAAGATTACTTTTCCATATGTTTGTGCACTATGCACAATATGTTGAACAGACCATCAACTGCTACCAGCCTAATAATGCTTTAAAACCATTTCTCAATTATTGATATGAGCATTGTAATGTTTTTTACCTGTTAAAAAGTCTTTGGGCTGACCAACATCCATCCAAAATCCTTGCAGTTCCATAGCATACAACTGGCCATCCTGAGCCATAAAAGGAAACACTTCTTTTTCTATTGACATTGGTCTGAGTTCAATACGGCTTAACACAGATGGGTTCAGTATATACATACCTAAAATTTTATATATACACTTAAATATGTCCATACAACCTTATAGTTTTAATTGCCCATGACCATCTTCAATAGGAAACTATTTTAACTATCTGGTGCTTAACCTACCAGCATTGATTTTATTTGATATGAATTCTTGAGGCTTTTCAACAAAACTCTCTATTTGTCCATCCTCTTTGTAAACAACAACTCCATATTTACTAGGTTCCTCTACTTTTGTTACCACTATTGTACCTTCCTAAAATGAGATAAGCATTACATACATAATGTTTATTAAGTAATTTTTATGTAACTTAGTTTAACATTTACATGGCAACACAAATAATACATATCTATAAGGTTTTATATTCTGCTTTTAATTTTTAAGCAATATCTTCACTAAGTAATAAAGATTTTTACCTTTCCATGACTTTTATGGTACTTGGCAAGTTCTTTAAAAGGAAAATCGCATATTACATCCGAGTTAAGGACAAAAAATGGCTCAGTGCTAGTATTTAACAAATCTCTGGCTAAAGCTAGCGGCCCTGCAGTTCCTAATGGTTCAGTTTCATGTGAAAAAGTAAGTGATACCCCAAGCTTTGATACTTGTTCTGTCAATTCTTTCTCCATATCGTCTGCTCTATATGAAACAGCTAAAATAACCTGGAAATAACAGCAACAACACTAATTAATATAATCTAACTTCAATTATAGAATCAACAAGATATCTACAAATAAATATTATTTAAAATCATTTTAAAAAGGATTTCCATAAAATTATCATTTGAAATTTATCTCAAGCAATAACACACATACATTTTGGTAAATGTAAATTGTGCATGTAATAAATGAATAATAAAGAATGAAAAGCACTTAGCTAGTATCATATAGACAGGTTTAAAGATTTTATACAAAATAAGTCTAAAACTTTTATTTGTATAAAAAAAAAACAAAAAAAATTTTGATCAATTAATCTAACATGTTATAAAAACTAATGCTAAAGCATTAGTTTTTATAACATGTTAGATTAAGTGCAAATTAAATTGTTTTTTCCTCCTCGCTGGACAATATTTTTTTCTATTAACTGTGATGGTGCCATTTCTTTTTATGAAAGAAACTATAGCAACAACTTTCCAAAACATCATGATTTTTTTAATTGCAAAATGAAATTACATTTATTCAGTTACAATATCAATTTAAATTACTAATATATGTGTTGTACTTTTTTGGTAGTTATTTAAACGATTGTACTTTTTGGTAGTTAAACGCTAGAAGTTTTGTTTATGATTTTTTCTATTCGATAGCTTTAACGAAAAACTTTTCAACTATTTATTGTAATAGAAATTTTAAAATTCATACTTGTGTCACCCCAGCTTCAACCAGGGCTTCTATCTGGTGCAATAGAATTGGCTTGTTAGCAAATTCCACTAGTGGTTTAGGCCTGCTCAAAGTTAGAGGTCTTAAACGAGTCCCATAACCACCTACAAGTATCAGTGCACGGATTTCTCCTAACTTTTTATCAGATCCACACATTTTGACAGCACTATCAGTTTCTTTTATATGTTCGAAATAAGCACAATGTATTTTTATTAACAATAACAAATATTAACACGGTTTGTTTCTGTCATACGTGGCGGTCTTTACAACAGTGTCTTTTTTATTATGACAATAAATATGTCATATGTCAATATCTTGACTCACGCTATATCCATAGAGAAAAATCAGATATGAAATATTCACAGAAAATACAATACATAGAAAATAATATTTTACGATTATTTACAGGCTATATCGCAGAAAATCAAATATTAAAACAAACTTTAAACTTATAATGGCGGTAAGCTTTTGAATTAGTATAGGTTTATACTGTATACTGTCCTCATAGTTACCGTAATATGAGGTGCATACATACAATTTGTAACTTCGTTCGATTGCAGGAGCTCTGATTTAGTCCTTTCAAGGACCTGTATTGACGATTTACGACCAGGCTTATTGGCCGGCTGGCCTACCGGCTTCCATCGAGGCGGCTGACCCCAATACCTTTGGCGACTCGTTTCGTAAATGGCGTATTGAAATAATTCCATCCAAAAGCGCGGTACTATACTTCACTCGCGGAAGAGCGAGTAAACTCCCACCAGTCATACTCATGGATAGTCTAATCGCATGGGTTAACAATACCAAATATGTGGGTGTCGTTCTTGAAAATAAACTTAGCTTCGTCCCGCACATAACTCGGGTTAGAAACCAGGCGGCCTTCGTACTAGGCCGTCTATATCCCCAGCTTAATGCTAAATCAAAGATGTTGCCACGGAGTAAGGTGACAATTTAATGAAGTACGCGTGTCCGGTATTCGCAGGATAAACCGACTTCAGGTCATTCAAAATCGATTCATGCGTAGGCCCACGGGAGCACCCTGGTTCATGCGCAATTTACACTTACACGTCGATCTAGAGCTTCCCACTATTGCTCAATTCCTGAAGTTGGCATCGCGCCACTAATTTGAATCCGCCGTAACCCACCCGAATCTATTAGTAAAATGTGCCTGCACCTATGTACCGATTATCGGCATGTCTGAGCGACGTGGGTACCGTAGGCTGCGGCACGTGTTGGACCATCCCAATGATGAGACAGCGCTTGCGATCGCGAAACACAAAGAGCGTCTTAAGAGACAGAGAACAAGCAGCGCTCGCCGGCGAGTTTTTGTTGCATTTAAGTGGACATTTCCAAAAATATCCCACGCAATGGCGTTAGTCGAAATATTTTTCATTTTGCGGTTCACTTCATACATTTTGTTAGGAGGACTGCAACTCCATAAGTTTGTCGAGTCATAATAAATAAATTAATTAAATAAAAAATAAATATATAAATAAATAAACAATCAACTCTAACTAACAACTAACTCTACACCTGGGATACGCGGTATGTCATTGGTGTAGAGTGTGAAGAGAGTTGGCCCGAGGACCGAACCCTGTGGCACCCCTGCAAGGACGGGACGCGGAGTCGAGCATACTCCCTC
>JAOCPS010675724.1:0-10690 GCA_025505425.1 Graphium colonna | reverse complement strand
AGCCCGCATTGCCCTAATCCAACCAAGAAACAATAACACAAAGTTATTGTCCCCCCGCGGGATTCGAACCCACGACCGCCGGTATACAAAGCATGTATGTAAATGTATATATAGCATGAAAACTCAATATTGTGGTGACTTATAGCTGATATGATGATGGAGCTGGAAGGTGGCCATCTCTAATTAAACGACGCAAATCTATCGAGTTAGAGCTCATTTGATTCGTTTTGTAGAGCACTATACGCATATAAAAGCTTTTTAAATTTTCAATTTTTTAATTTGATATTATTTCTTAAGTCGGAGCACAAAAGTAAAAAAATTTGAGGATTTCGAATAGGTAGTATTTAATACCATAAAAATCCATATTCTATCACAAGTAGTTTTTATTTTTTATCTCTGATTACCATGTAAACCAAGTTGTTAGTAGAATTTCCTCACCAATGAAATTGGCTAGTGCATACGTTGTTAGCTATTCTGTACGCCACTTCAATTTTCCCTCAACGCTCTTAAAATAGGGACTAAAATAGCGTTTTCAGCGACGCCTAGGCAAAATAGGCAAAATAGAGCCAGGGTTGCCTGTTCTGTTATTAAATATGTGGAAAAAGGTGGAAATTTTGCAACAATCTTTTAACATGAAAACTTTTGTACTTCGCGGTAGAACTCGGTAGAATTTCATATCGTATTTACCTAGAATATAATTGGTTTTTAATCGGTCTTGGTAGAATATGTATTTACGAAAATAAGATGTCATATTTTTTTATTATTATTTAAATTTATTGATTTTGAATTAAAATTTGTATAAATTTGGCTATTGAAAAGAGTTGCCATGAGTTTCTTGCCTGCTTCTTCTCATGAGAGCTCTACTCCTCAAACAAGTTTATTTCAAGAGAATCTTTTATTTCTATGTAATGTCAGGTAATTTTTATTTTAATTTATTATAAAGTTTTCAAGATGAGAACAATGTTTTAAGTATTTTATGGAAATAAAGCAATTAAATTTTGAATTTGTGTTGGTGAAACTGCTAATTTTTGACCTGATATTATTGTGCATATATTTAAGTCAAAATTGTAAGCATTAATTGAAGGCATTATATAAAACAACATCTTTGTTGTAAAGTTGAAGCACTCATTTATGCAATCGAGTTTCAAAATAGAGGATTGCCTCATGCTCATATTTTACTGACTTTAAATGAATAAAATAACTGAGCTGTATTCATTAATAGATGGTAAACATGCTTCGACTTGAGTTGCTCTAACCCACAGGCTATTTCTGAAAACTTTATAAGTGTAGGGTGGGATAATGTGACTGATTACTTTTAATGTACCGATTCTATCGTATATCAAACAAAAAACGCGTCTACAACATGTTGCTGAACTGAAATCCTCATACATGATTTATTTGTATAATAAATTTAATACAATAGAGTAGAAATGAACTTTCTAGATAACTACTACTAATTTTTTAGTAGACGTGGATCATTTTCTTGAAAGAATAAAAAATTTAAAACTGCTTATTTTTTTTAAAGCTATTAATTTATATTAAAAATGCCGCTACCAAGTTGAAAATGTTTGCAACTTTAATGGAATATGTTTTTTTTTTACTTCTCGTGTGCAAATTTAATATCGCTGGTGGAATGAACGCATATCATCTTCCCCTCTAATGATTGCCAGGGGACGAATTATCATGAGATAGGGGATCCTTGAATGCAAACACGTGAAGTTTTACGTTCACATCTGGGAAGGGACCCGAATGAAAATGATTTTTTTTTTATGTATGAAAGCGCCAAATACTTGACTTCAGTAAGATTAACCTACATAACATAACCTACATACAGTAACCTACATACTAATTTTTATAAAAGTAATATGTTATAAAAAATATCCATTCCGTGTCTATGTATAAATTTATGATTTGCAAAGTTAAATAAAAAAACAACACATAAAAATATCGCTAAAAACATTTAAAATAAATTCCTCGAAGTCTTGTCAACGCCTTGAACCAACATAGGTCTCTAAATCTGTTAAGTGAACTGTCAAAATTTGACTCAAAATATTAGTTCTTTATTTAAACGTATGCACTTAAATATGTTATGATCGTATCTTAACGTAATTTGGTGCAAGCCTCTTTTAGTTATATTCAAACAACAAATGATCTCAATTCATAAACTTGTGGTTGAGAAATTGAAAAACTCATTTTGTCCAATGAAAACGTGTTGACGTTACTTTTGGCGCGAAATCATTTTTTACGCGTCAAACGTTATTTTTATTAGACCTAATATCTTTGATTACGCGATGATTAACGTTTAAGCAAATAGCTGATTCCAGGTAACGTTATTTTTATAGTCTGTCCTCACATCAAGGATTATGATAACGCAATTTTTTGATAAGAGTCTTCTTATGAGTCTTTACATTACAAACGATTACGTTGTCATTACTGGTTCTAAAGTATATCACATAAGATTATTTTTTGATTTATTCATGTTTATAAAGTTTTTTCTAGAAAAATTAATTGACATTTCGCATATAAATGGAAAATATATAAATCATAACAGTTTAACAGTTTGATTTATTGACAAAATAGAGATGATTCAACATAATTAAGGGTTTGATTGGTAGAAAATGCCGTGTGGCATTAAGTCCGGCCTTCTACGTTATGTCGTGCTAAAAGATTTAATAAATTAATAAGTAAATTTTTTGCATTGTTAATGCAAATGTAGGGTGACATTATTACATTACATTAATTATCAGTAGTATATCTGTGGCCTTTTTTTTCTTCTTTTTATTTTAGATAATAAGTTGTTTTAATTTCAGAGTGTTTTGAAAGTACTTACACTTTTGTTAATTAACTTGTTTATTAATCTGTAATAAAAAAAAATATTTTTCTGCCAATTTTTGTTATAATATACTTGTGATATATAATATCCAAAGAACGAAAAAAATATTAAGAATTATTTACGCAGAAAATTCTATTTTCTTTAGCACTTTTACATTTGGTTGTTTGGAATACAATGTAATAAAAAAAATAAAACTGCGTAGCAAAATTTAATGGAAAAACTGTTGAAAAACCTATGACAACAGATTATATTTAAATTGAACATTGTTTGTTGAGATGATTCGGTTTGGAACGATCGCACGCGCGTGATCTCGTCAAAAGTTCGTTTATTTTTAATCTACGTCGATTCGCTCGCTATAGGTTAATTGGTTTTTAATCTGTGCTCATTCTATTGTCGATCAGGTATGAAATGTCAATAGGAAAAAATACATTTATTACAAGAGGAGTTACGTACATACCTATACTAAAAACAACTCTTTTATCAAAAAGATTAAACTTATAACGTATCTATAACCTTAAATGTTTTGTCATTCATTTACATTTTTGTAAATGTTAATTTCGAACGCAAAACTTAATCCCAAAATTAAACAGAACATGAAATTGTAAGTAAATCAGTAAGGTTACGAAGTAAGCAGTCCATATTGTATGTACAGCCAGAACGACAAACAATGATCTCTTAAAGGCATCGTTAAATCGCCGGAGGCTATCGGATCGCGGCCATGATTGCACAAATAATATTTACAAGAAGCGACGAACGTCCACACGGGACGTTTGCGCGCCGACTTAAATAGAATACTCTTTGTTGATACACACACACAATAGGAATCATACGGATGTACCGGCGGCCATTTTAAGTGTACTAGCCTTGTCATAAAACGAAACGAACTGACGCATCCTTTTGACTTAAATGGAATAGACAGTGGTCTTATATGTTGAGTTCAGTTTTTAAATGGTCTCCTTGTGGATTGCCAGACATTTGTCCTGGACTAAAAGGCTAAAAGCTTTTTTTTTGTAGAAAGGATGACAAACGAGTAGATGGTTCACGTAGTAAGATGATATAGTAAGTGATCTCGTCGCCCATGGACACACAAAACATCCGGAGACTTGTGTGTGCGTTGTCAACCTAGGGAATTAGAGTAAAAACATGTTTCATGGATAGGACGAGTCGAGAATATGTCAAGGATTAGGAGGAGAAATGAGAGGGAAAAGAAGAGGGAAGGATTGGTCAACCGGGTATCCAAGCGGCCTCCTTTATTTAGGGTGGCGGTACTTCGCCGAGTGAGCACGACCGTATAAGTGCAGCAAAAGCTGTGAAAGGATGTTATTCTCTACCGCCTTGAGCATAGGTACTGCAGATTTATCTGTGTAATTATTTTTTTTTCAATATTCCTATATATATTTTTATAGATTGAACATTGATTATATGTTATGTACGTGGTTTCCATGACATGTAATCTCTACATATGATAAAATATTTAAAAAATTTAAAACATAGAAATTATTTAAAAAAATTATATGAAGAGCCAAACAGAAGCCAAAACATTGGACTGCTATCCGTATATACATATGTTTGTACGCGCATTACATAAAAATTACTGCGTTGAATAGGATGCGTCTAAGTTAAAATCAAGAGCCACAGGAAACAGCTATTATAAAATAAATATGATGGCGCTTATCAAAAAAAAAATCGATAATAAAGTGATATCCTTATATAAATACATTGACAAATGTCCAGGAAATTCAACATTATAATAGTAATTTTATACGTCAAACACAAAAAGAACTGCGGCGCCCTATTAGTTACAGACCGATGACGTAAAACCAAAGTAAATCTTAATTTGCATTATAAACATCACATTACTATACGCTGGTCGTAACCTTGTTTATTATACAGGATGTTGTATTTTACAGTTATATTATATTGGATGTTATTTTATATTTATTACTCTTCGAACGGCGGCGCTAAGTTGGAAATTCATTTCAGTTTTCATAAGGCATCAGTTCCCGGAACGTATTTATATGATAAGTGGCCTCCGTGCTACCTTTCCGGAGGTGCAATATACTTCTATTCTTTACATAGAAAGGAAGCTTAAAAGCTTAAAAGCATATTTATAAGACATTTTCTATTTTTTATTCAGGAATATTTGTTATCTACTTCATGTCTCTTGTGAACGTTATGCATGGTTTTTAATAACTTCAGTGATTAATATATTAAAAAAAAATTAAAAGTGTTTGATTTTTTTTTAGATATGAATATATTCTGTAATAAAATAATTCTAAAAGAATGATTGAATAGCTCTAAATATTTTACATACGTAGCTATATACATACGAGTATATATTGACTTCCGGTCGACATTGAGCGTATTATTTGTTTGTTTGTTTGGAACTATGCATAAACGTCATCAGGAGTAGTTGTTTTCGATAAATGATTGAAAAATAAATTTTAAATAATCACCTAGTATTACAACTCTATCTGCAGTCTAGAAAATGTTAAAAGATATCATCTCTGTAATAAATAAATTTACCTTTATTAATATAAGCTATGTCACTAAACTTGTCCACACCAAAACGAATATCACGCGTCAACCGAGTATACATAAAATTAGGCAACCATCTGTCACAATACAACACAAACGACATTTATTTAATTTTATCTCCACGCCGGATCCCTCCAACGCAATCAGCGTATGCCTGCATACCCCTTTTCCGTATCCGTGGCCATTCCACGTCACGGCTTGTTAAATCAGATGTGTGTACAATGAGACGAAAAGATAGCGATACTCTTTGGCGGAATAAACACACAATAGGGCCCCATTGTGGCCTACGGTGCTACGGCGTAGGCGATAACGCTCCCCCCTCACCCCCCGTAGGCCACCAAACGTACCCCCATTCCGTCCCTTGCGGGCCCTGTATATCACGACCTTGCAGAAATTCGACACCTCTACCTGAAATTCGGAACAAACTGTTATGTGGAAGGTCAATCTTTGTTTAGTTCCGCCTTCTATTTAGTTTTATCTATTCCTGTATCTGTCTCTCTGATCTGTCTAGTTAGATATTGTTGTTTTTTTTCGGGTTTAGATACTCGACGTACAGGTCACAAGGCTACAGGTCATTCAACCGGGCTCCTCCATTTCACATACAAAACATGCATAAAATAAAATATGGTCTTCTTCTAAAGTTGCAAGATGACCATAAGTCTCTTACGTTCCCAATCCTTAGTTCGTGTTTGCTATCTGCATATAGGTCCAAAAATTTATTCTATCCAAGCCTGGTAATGGACATGCAAATAAATGATGGAAATCACTGAACATCAAGTAACATCAAGCTGACGGTACAGCTCGATTGCCAACCTTCGTCTGTAGAAAATTTGAACCGCTTTTAGGTTTCTGATTGAGTTAAAATATTATGCGTATGCGCGGTTTACTATAAAATACTGATATCATAATGTCTCATGGTAGTTGTTAGATAGTGGTGCAAAGAAAAACGAATAGATATAGGAAATCGATGGAACTCAGTTAATTTAGGTCGAAGATTATATGTGATGATTGGCGTTAAAGAAAAGCGAAAGGGCCTAGAAGAACTATGTAATCTAAGTCCCATTAAATTCGGCTGGTATGATCTGATATTCAGGATTTGATAACGCAGCTCGAGATTGGTCCTAACATCGCCATAATGGAAAATCAATCCCACAGAATTATTTTTTTTTATGGAAAGAAAGACTAACGAGCAGACGGTACCCCTGATGGTAAGAGATCCCGTTGTCCATAGACACACGCACCATACGGAAACTCGCAAGTGCATTTTGAACCTGGGAAATTGGATAGGATAGGTTTATTAGACAGGGTGGGGTCGGGTTTAATGTTTTGGAGAGGAAAGGAGTGGGAAGAGGGTAGATGTGGACACAAAATGGTAGATATGACCATACGGCATCTCCAAAGTAATGCATAGTTTATTTTATGCCGACTGTATAAAGGGCGGTGAAATTTCTGCGAGCGAGCGCGGCCGTAGAAGTTCAGCAAAAGCAGTGAATTGATGTTATGTTCTACCAGATTTTAAATAGTATTGGTAATGATGATGATTTTCTGCTGCTTTTATTAATGTTAATGAGTTTTAATTTTCATGTTTTTGATTTTGTAATATACTCGTATATAATAAATAAAAAAGTAGTTACAACGTGCGCATAAGATGGTTACGTGAAACCAGTAAATCAGTCACCACGAAACAATCATTCTTTAGGGGAGACTGGGGATATTTGATTATAGGGATAGATGAAATAATTCCTAAAAACTTGGCCTACCCCCTAGTGATAAGTCAACCAACCCCGGTCATGGGGTAAGTTGACCTAAATTTCCATCACGATATCGCGATTACTATATTGTAATATATTTACAACTTTTGGCATTGTGTTTCGGAAGTCTAATAGTTTATCTATCAGATGAATCGATAATTGTATTAATATATAGATCAATAAAAAGATACAACAACTAAAAGTGAAATGTGGTCAAATTTCCCCGGTCGCCCCTACTCAGCATGAAATACACGAAGACTGCATTATGATTTCTCTAGTCCCAATCTTTGCGGAGGTGAATCAATAGTGCACAAGCTCGTGCTCTTTTGAACATAATATTACCGCAGCTAGACTTTTGAACATGTCTACGTTTGCGGCGTGAGTCGGGGGCAAAAGTATAGTTAATTAAGCGCACCTTGTGTCTGCGGACCGCCTAATAAGCGTGGAACCGAGTCACGATGGAAATTAATTAAACCGCCTCGACTTTGCCATACCCGCCCCTATACACCGTATGTCGCTCAGCTCGCGTCTTGTACCGCAAGTGATGGACGCGATTGGCTGAACCGATTTTTTTAAAAATATTTTTTGGTTCCTTTAAAATTTTGCCTTCACTGTAAGATATGCTATATTGTCGGAATGTAACATATATACATCTATATTAATATTGCCAAAGTTCGAATGCTTGGATGTTTGTTATTGCATCACGCAAAAACGGACGAATGGATTTCGATGAAATTTTGACGCACAAAAAGTTTATTAGCTGGATTAACATATAAGATTGATTTTGAAGAAATAATAAAAGTGAATGATGCCACGGTGAGGCCATTATTTTAATATAAATATGTCTAGATAAGGTCAAGAGTCAACAATTGTGGGAGAAACAAGCAACATTGAACAAATACATTGTTTTTTCTAATTTTGAACAAAAAATCATAGATTTTTTCGCTTAAATTTAAAATTAGCCCCCACAGTAACAATCTGAAAACGTCTCGTTTGACTTATATATTATATAGTCTATAATATATTATATAGTCGATAATATGTAATCTTGAGTATGCAGTCCCATCACTAGTAGTGCAGAGGTAGAAACGTGTGTGAAAATTAAACAATGACATCGACGGCTTTCCATTTCCCGTGGCGTCGCGTCGCCGAGTCGTTGCGATTTTAGCCTTGTGCATTTTACTTTTAAAGCAATGTAATAATTGAAATCATGTAAACAACTTTACGTAATGAAGTGACATATAGATAGATATTATGTGTATCTTTAAGACAGTGACGTAACGTAAGTATAAGCAAACATGCAATTTTTATAAATCAAAGACAAGAAAACTTAAAAATCGTAACTGTATTAAACGTTACGATCAGCCAAGTGTTATTTAATTTTCCCACCAATTCAAACGTACGTTATGAATTTAAAACATTGAAATCCTTTTATAACGGTCTGTTATTTTCTTCAAAAAAAAAACTTAAATCTCCTAAAACTGGCTGGAGAATCGATAGAGTGTCACCAAAAAAAAATCAGTTGACAGTTCCAAAAATCAGTTCGGAAATGCGATTCGTTCGCGACCTGTCAACGTATTCAACGAATTCACAGGTAGGTTGCGAAATGTTCGAACGGCATACGAACGCGATCGCGTGTTGTTTGTGTCTGTTATAAAAAAAAAAACAAACAAACATGGCGGACGCGTGGCGCGCTCCGAGCGGCGTTGCTATTGTGTCAATATTTAGGGATCGCAGACGATCCGGGGAGTATCGAGTGCCGACGGATAATTCCAGGTATCGGGAGAGGCTTAATTGGGGATCGAGTGGTCCTGGATATAAGGGAGCGTACACAGTGGCAGAAATGGCGGACTGGCACAACACGATACGCAACAAAAAACGGTCGAATGGCAACAAGCAAATTGGATCAATAAAAGATTTAATACATTGACCAAATTCTCATTTTACTATTTATTATAAATATACGAGGTTATCGATAGTTATTTTTTGGTTACTTGTGCCGAGAGGGCAATAGTTGATTCGATTTTATTCGAGGATAGTCGGATTTGAGAGACAACATGGCAAAATTGGGCCCTACAAACAAGAAACGAACAAGCAAATAAACTAATTATTTGCTTGTTCGTTTATGATGTACGTCATAATTATAACTCAAGAAGCGTTCAAACAATCATCACTAAAATTTTCATACAGCTGACAGGGTATAGAAATAGGTATATGTTTGCATAAAAATGCAGATTCACAGAGATAAAATAATTCATAAATCGGTTCATAATAATCGATTAATAGAGATGAATAAAACTAAACATTATGCTTGTTTTAAAGAACCTAAAAAAAAGGTAGAAAAAAGAAAAGGTAATCAGAAATGAGTCGAAATCAGAAATTTAGATTCTATTTCAAAGTAACAAACAGACCTAACAAAAGCGTAAAAAAACAAACGACTTTAGAGAAGATGCGAAAGCGGTGCACTGTGCTAATTGGTTCCAAAGCGTCGGATCTCTCATTTCAGTGCAATCCAATGGAAAAAAAAACGGATTGGCTTTTATTACACATCGTATAAGTGAAGCGTATTTCTTTAGCCCTTTTCTCCACGTGGCAGAAAAAAGTAAACCATTTAAAAATGTCTTTAATTCTGAGCAATCATCGTCTGACTTGTCAATGCTTCTGGAGGTTCAAATGTCAGTGTTAAAGATTAACTTTAAAATTTTTGTCCTGTGCCAAAAACCAATTATGTTGCCAGAAAATAGCCTTAAAAATAGACAACTTGCACGAAATGTAACTTATAAGCATTCAACCGAATTTTACATGATTTCACGATCATATAAAATTTTATCATTTAGATTTAGATCAAAGCTAAAAGGCCTAAATAAAAAAAAGGATTTGAGTCCGGTCATACGTGACGGAGACTGAAATAACCACAGAGAGACAAAAGCAAAAAGGACAAGTTAGTTTAACGTTTAACGAAATAGCGAACCTCGTCTTCGAAGTCGATTTAAAAAAGTAAAAAAAAAATCTGAAGCAGTTTTATTAAAAGAGCATAACATATTGTGACACCTTAAGAAGTACCACCGCCCTTATGACTTTTGGGGATGCCGGATGGCCGTGTGTATCCTTTTATTTTCCCACTCCTCTTCCCTCCATGTCCTTAACCCATCCTATCCAATAAACCTGTTCTATCCAATTTCCCAAGTTAATACCCCACTCGCGACTCTCCGGATGTTGCATGTGTCCATGGGCTACGGGATCGCTTACCATCAGGTGAACCGTCTGCTCGTTTGTCTTTCTTTCCATAAAAAAAACGCGTGGCATACATTAAGTGGTGAAAACGAAATGTACCGCGCCATGGAAGCCGACATGATATATTGAATACTGCATTTAGTTCACACCTGAGCAATATTTCACAATCCTCACGGGCTCGGTGTGTTGTTTTCTCTAATAGATATTGCAGCGGATGAAATGTTTGCATATTACATTACCCGCATGATGTATGTTTTAGACGACGCCGTGGAAAATGTGCGACGCGGCTGTAGGAGCGGTATTTCTGCTGTTACTTCAGATTTTGCGTTAAAAA
>JAOCPS010675505.1:0-10692 GCA_025505425.1 Graphium colonna | reverse complement strand
ATTTTTTAAAAGCAAAACAAGTCTTAGCTATCCTGATTTCACGAGGTAGCGCATTCCATATAAGAACAGACTGAAAGAACGAGGAATTCAGGAAGTCAGAGTGATGAGAAGGATACGGTTATGTGAAGATATACTTAGATATCAACCAACCGCTTAGGAGATATTATAGTGTGCAAGTCTTTACCATGAGAGTGCCAGTCTGGTGCAATGAAAATCCGACGTAATCGTACATGTCATGGTATCAATCTGTTGTGAGTTTTTTTAGCAAATAGTCCCGAGTCGATTTTTTAAAAGCAAAACGAGTCTTAGCTATCCTGATTTCACGAGGTAGCGTATTCCATATAAGAACAGACTGAAAGAACGAGGAATGCAGGAAGTCAGAGTGATGAGAAGGATATGTTTATGTGAAGATATACTTAAATATCCCCCAACCGCTTAGGAGATATTATAGTGTGCAAGTCTTTATCATGAGGGTGCCAGTCTTGTGCAATGAAAATCCGACGTAATCGGGGTACCATCAATCAGGAAATTGGATAATTAATTCAATCTTGAAACAAAAGGCCTTTCTATGAAAAAAAAAATTGTTGAAATATAAAAGAAAGTCCTTTGAATGTTGATTTAATAAAAAAAATATTAATAAGGTTTAAAATAAAAAAGACATTCGCTTCATCGTCTATCCGACATGTTATCTATATATTTGATTTTATTCGAAGATATAATAATTTACCAACCGATATGCGTAATTCGTTTTTGGGTTCCGTAAGCCACTAGGAAACTTCACAATGTAGGAAAATTCTCTAAGTAATTACTTTCAACAAAAAAATTAATTTATCGGTATTTATTTTGTCAATGCGTCGCACATGAAAGGCCATTCGATGGCTACGGAATCCGTTCATGTGCGTGCCCGACATGCTCTTGGCCGGTTTTTTAATTGCAAGATTTCTCATCAAGCCGTGAATATCACGTTAATTTTACCATTCCCAAAACGGAAATGCGGTTTCCTCATACAAATTCATTATATTTCCATACTTTTTTATATCTGTCTCCGATTCAAATGGCAGTCGGTTCGTTTTCGTGTAAGAATACTCGCTGAAAAGCGCTTAAAACTTTGTCAAGTTATATTGGTTGACTTGAAGGTAAGCTAGGTGTCAACATAAGTGTTGTAGCACGGGTCAACTCGTTTAGACTAGGGATATTCATTGATTGTTTTTAGGGTTCCGTAGTCCACTAGAAACTGCGGTCAGGTCTGTCCGCCTGTCCGTACTCTGCCGTTTCTACACCGATCATCACAAAAATTGGTTGATAGATGTAAATTGAAGATCCAAAAAAATATTTTTAAGATTAATTAAATCATCAAAAATTTAATACAGAGTTAAATCTAGTGCGCCATCCCCTTTAACTTTTGTAATATACCTACGATATTACTGCAGAAAATGTGCTACATGCTTTTAAAAAAGTACTTTTTAACTAAAACTATAGCGGACTCAGTATCATACATAGTTATTTTTATAATATTCGACAAATTTATGTACTTAGAGTCGTCCTAACAAAATGTATGGAGTAAACCGCAAAATGAAGTCTGTCGGTATTTATTTTGTCAAGCGGTCGGACGGACCATTGGATGTCTACGGAACCCTTTTATCTGCGTTCCCGAAACGCTTTTGGCAGAATTTTATTTTAACTACTCGTTATCACCAGTTGTTTCATGAAACGTTACATCTCAATGTTAATAAAATAAATATATAAGAGACAAGGCATTTAACTTGTATTTCGTAAATTTTGACGCAAATGATGTCACTGACCTTTGCAACGGACATAATTTATGCCATAAGCGTGACATAAAAACACATAGGTAATACTAAAAAATACTTCTTCGTCATTCAGTGCGTTATGGACATAAATAGAAAACATATGCATAGGTCGGTTCCCTTTATCCAGTAGTTTATTTAATATGCCTTCGTAGCCTAGTGGTATGGCCACATGCTGTGCAAACCGAAGGTTGTGAGTGCGAATCTTGCGGGGAAATAATAACTTTTTGTTATTGTTTCTTGGTTGCGTTAGAGCAAAGTGCGCTGAATATATTGTCAAGCAATCGGCCCTGACAATATAGATGGTCCCAGACGGGCATTTAAAAAGTCGCATTTGGTCTCTCTCCGGTCTTGTTGGATATCCATCCCATCGGGCTATGAGCGTAAAGGAACAGAGAGTGCGCGTGAACTTGTGAAGTATATTATCTCCTGCGCAGTTGGCTGATGTCTGAGTACATTGCCGTGGCTGTAATTCGGTCAGGGTGTATTTCTATTTTTATGAGTAATAAGTGCCTAAAATATATACACACAATTCAGGCTTTTTGAAAAAAAAATGTCAGTAAAGATTAAGCGTTGGGTTGTTCAAATACTGAAAGTCTAAATCGGATATTTTATTACTGAAAGTGAAATATTATGCCTAGGTATGGAGGCGCCTATTAAGAAATAAATTGAGTAAGAAATTTGATGTTACACTTTTTATTTGCTTTGATTAAAATTTAGGGCGATATTTGTAATGGAAAGCAACTTGAAATCTAGACAAAAAAATACAAAAACCGACTGCAGACGCCTTGAAAATGTACTAATCTGATTTTTATAAAAAAACAACAAATTACAAAATTTAAAATATAACAAATTATTAATTAGATTTTTATGAAAAAATTGTTTAACTATTGTGGAAGTATATGCCAAAAATACTTTTTCAAATCAGTACATAAGTTGCTATGTTGAAGATATATGCGAACATTCCTAAATTTTGTTGTTTATTTAAAAAACAAACTAATGAACTGATTTTTTTTTGAAAATTTTACAAGACCATTTGTAAAGAATGTTCTAATAAATTTTCAAATATAAGTTTTCGAAATTGGTTCATAAATGACGGAGATACGCGCAAAAATACATAAAATCGCGCAAAAATATTTTGATTTACAAGAAAAACTACTTAACCGATTTTCTTGAAAATTCTATGGGACCATTCCGGAATAATACCCTATAAGATATTTCTTTTAATCGGTTAATAAATGGAAATATGCGCGAACGAAAAAAATATAAACATTTAGAGAAATTTCCTCCTTTTTTGAAGTCGGTTAATAAACACAATTTTATCGTTTTTTTACTTGATCGTCTTAAGTTTTAGTCACATAGACTCCTTAAGATTGACTAGGAAGTTAAGTCTAGTTACTTATAAAGCCTTTAGATTAACAAGGAAGTCAAAAGCTTGAACATCTTAACATCACGATGAATTCAAATTTAGTTGAGTAATTAAAACATGCCGATGTCTTTGAATGTTAAAAAACATGGTTATTTTTTAACAGATAGAAAATAATAGAATTCTGTTCGACTGTGCAAATAGTTTAGGGTTCCGTATCTAACACGACAAAAAACGCAACGCTTGCGTGTCTGTTTACTCGTCCGTCAGTCTTTGCTGGTATGCTCCTAAGAAATTACTCAGTACGGTGTATGCCGATTGAGATGAAATCATCATACACACATGTAAGTCGATAGTCGTAATTTAATGTATCGTAGAATATTACATTTTAAGCATGGAAACACTTTTAGGAGTTAAAAATTATATAAATGTTTTGCAATAAAGATTATAAGACTTCTATGTAGCCTATAGTATTTAAACCTACAAAGAAAATATGTCATATGCGGAACCATCAGTGCTCGAATTCGACTCGCATGTTTCATTATTAATTCAGTAGTTTCTTTTTTGAATCAAATTAACCGTAAAAAAATAACGTACAATGCAATTGTGTTTTTTTTAATCTGATGGTAAGCGATCCCGTTGCCTATAGACAAACGCAACATCAGGAGAGTTGCGAGTGGGTTGTCAACCTGGGAGATCGGATTTAATAGGTTTATTGGATAGGATGGGGTCGGGATTAAGGATTTGGAGAGGATAGGAATAGGAAAAAGAAGGGTAGACATGGCCATCCGACATCCCTAAAAGTCACGCATTCTTTATTTTATGCCGACTTTATAAAGGGCGGTGGTACTTCCCCGGGGGAGTAAAGCCATAGATGTGCAGCAAAAGCTGTGAAAAGTTGTTATGTTCTACCGCCTTGGTTTACTGTAGTTTCGCAATTTTTATACAAATAATAATTTTATTAACATGTTCTATATATTTCCTTCAGAGCTAATAAGTATCATTTAATGTTGCTGGAGCTATGATTCAGGAGAATCCTATAAACTTAGTATCAAATTAGGTCTCACTAAGACGTGGTGGCCTTGAAATATTACCCACTGCTGCTACGTCGAGTGAAGGAAATGTCTAACGCATACTGCCTCATAAGGGCAAGGTTGGGTATATTAAAGTTGTATCGACTTAAACCTACATGATGTGCACACACGTGGTCACGTCCATAATGCTATCTCAAAGCAAATCGCTTCTTAGGCGCCGAATATTGAGCGCGTGTCCTTTCAGTAACAGGGCAGACTGACATAGATGGGAATAAAGTAGCTTAGGCTTAGTTTAAGTAAAACCTTCATTGTTACATGCAATCTATAATCACGATGACATTTCCACAAAGAAAAAGTATATGTTTTTATTATAGAGTTTCAAAATTGAGAAGTTGGTAAGAAAATGGAACCCGCGCGGGAAAAGTTTCGCGCTATAATTTGTCTCACTTTCGCCGAGGGTTATCTGAAGTAGAATGTCTCAACAAGCTTATAGTATATGATGTTAAAACACCTAGTTAATTGGTAATATATCACTGGTGTCCGGAGTTTCGATAGGGACATCCCTCTCTCAGTACCGTACCTTCTACAGATCGACCAAAAGAGCCGTGACATCTGAAATCGTCGTGGCTGTGCAAAATATTACAAAATATGATGGACATATGGGATATGAGGAAATCCGGGCAACTACGGACATTGGAATGACTGCAATCCAAACTATTTTGCATAGTGAGTTGGGTGTCAGACATCTTATTTCCTGATACCCCGTAAATTAGAAGGAGAACATAAGATACCGAGCGATACGAGCCACGCTGTTTGGTGCCGATCTACTCTGAAACGCATCAATTAAGGGACGTCAAAAGCCGTGTATAATATCGTCTTCGGCGATAAATTGTGGATTCGTTCGTATGAGCCTCAAAGAAAGCATCAATCAGCAGTTTGGGTCTACGAAGGCGGAGTCAGGCTAACGAAAGTCGTGGTTTCTCGTAGCTTATCCAAGAAAATGGTCGCTACGTTTGCTTAAAAAACGAGCATACTAAACGGTTACCATTGATTATCACAGATCTGTTTTTTTACATTGCGTGCGTTATTTGCAAGGGGACATATTTTGAAGAACAATAAATATACAAACGCTCTCCAAGCCATTAGGACCAAAATAGGTTATTCTGAGATGTTAATGTGGTCTTAAGCGCCAACATTTTATAAACGGAGAGCATACAGTGATCGTTTCCTCTTTTAATATCTCAACACTGTTGTAATACTTTTGCCTATTCGTGGAGGGTAAGAAAAAAGGGCACAGGCTTCTGGTTCCCTGTCTACTTTCAGGTACAGATGATAGAAATTATCTACGCTCGCATCAAAATATTAAGAGAGAGCCGCAGTTGGTTTGAGTTAGGTTACGCCAATAGGAAAACAGTAGATATAAAGATTTTATTCTTAGATTTAATGTTTCGTAGTTCCATTTCATTTAAAATGTACGCCTTAATTAATTTCGCTTTGATTTGTAAATATAGAGTGCATTTAGTTACAGAACTATCCTACACACTACTCCTCGTCCCTGTTCTGCAAAAACTTAAAAATTACCGGACCAATTTAACTACATACAATAATCTATTTTACCTTGCTGCAGCCGAGAGTAGCAAGTGCAGCAGAAGGTGTAAAAAGATGTTTAGCCTATGGAAATTCCAGTGTAATATAACATTACAACCTACAATTGCTGGAACTCGACTATTTTAGAAATATTAGTAAATGTTACACGTGTCAAATAGCATTTTTTTAGAAGAAAGGAAGACAAACAAGTAGACGGTTCCCCTGATGGTAAGCAATCCCGTCGCCCATAGACACACGTAACATCCAGAGAATCGCGAGTGCGTTGCCATCCTAAGAAATTGGATAGAATAGGTTCATTGGATAGGATGGGGTCGAGATTAAGGATTTCGAGGGGAATGGAGTGGGAAAAATATCCTTATAATTTATGTAGATCGTCTTAAGGTATTGTACTTACCATTATCAATATCGGCTTAACTTAGAGTTCAAACCAATTAACCTTTCTATCACTAGATCATAAAGAAGTGTCAAATGTCAGTGTGAAGCGAAGTTTTTCTTTTGCATATTTTACGTCTATTTAAATGTCAAAACCTCACAACACCGGATTAGGATTCGTCTGTAACCTTTGAGATTTATGCGCAAATAATAACAATATTGTGTGTCAAAATGACTAATTGTGATGAGCCATCTCCTCATGTCAAATTGAAGAGGTTGCAAAAGGACAAATATCATCTCCAAATAATTCAAGGCCCGCATGGTCGCGGCATGTTAAGAGTGGTCAACCATGCAAAGCATAGAGATAAATACACGTCAATAATATGCATGATGCAATACGGTATACGAAAAAGTATATAACATGAGCTTGCTCGAGCCATGCACACACATCTCGATTGGAGCGATTAAGCGAAGCTTGTACCCGTGTCTAATAATGAAACTGGTGGGTATAGAAGTGATTTTATTAGTGATTGTTCAAAGTGTCCAAAATGTGGTGAAAGTGTTAGATTATTTTCTGTGTTATAAATTCAATATGTAACATGTGTTCATTTCTTTTTAATTTTTTTGTCATTCAGATGTATTGATTTTTTTATATTTTTTTACCAAATTGAAAACTTGCCTTTAAAGAAAACAAGGGCTTTATATGTGAAAGAAATTAATATATCAGATTTTAATTTTATTAAAATTTATAACGTAACATTTATCTCCTTAGCGATAAAGAAAGTTTAAAAACCTTTGGGTTTTTATGATGATTTAAAATTTTCTTTATCGCTAAGGATTAATTATTTATATATCTGTAGTATCAAGATACTATAGACATATAAATAATATTAAAGATGTCCCTATGCACTAAAAGTGCAATGGACATGCAGCCTGCTAGTCTTTACATCAGTTGATTTGCTAAGACTTGCTCAGCATATACAACGTATTGTACTCATTATTATTTGTATAGATATATGTATATTTGTTATATAGTTGTATGTTTAAATATACATATACACTTTTTTTATTAATATTTAAAAAAAAATGCTGCCCTTAGCAGAGACAAGAAAATCTGACAGAGATTTACGACTGTTAAAAAGTCGTTTTAATGAACATAAACCGCACATAGACAAGCACCCAGATTCGAAATAAGGATTCGTAGGTCGTTACATTATATTCGTAGTATAATGTAATGACCTACGAATCCTTATTTCGTATTATTATATATAGGTCGTAGGTATACTTGCTATTCGATAGAATCGACCCCATGGCCCACGAGCGCGCAGCTGACGTTTTAGCAATTGAGCCAGACGGTCATCTATCATATAGACTCGTGCAAGCCAAAATACCATTAAAGTTTCATAAACGCAACAAGTATTATTTTAACCAAAAATTGTGAAACCGACTTGAAACTCCTTACACCTCCGCATTTCCACGGCATATTTTTATCAGAAAATATTTTGATTTAAAACAGAAACTACAAAACCGAACTTTTTCCAAAGTTTAGGGGACCACCACGAAAATTGGCGAAAAAATCCGCGCACACACACTAAAAAGGATACATACAGTTGAACATACAACCTCCTTTTTTTTAAGACGCTAGCAAAAATATTATACAGACAATTTGTTATATTGTTTTGATTTCAGTTCGTCGTATTATGTCTGGTAGCCGCTGCGGCCGCTGCACCGCAGGCCGCTCGTCCCGCCCAGAGAGATCAGGAGGTGCAGCTTGTGCGCTTCGATTCTGACAACGACGGCCTCGGCTCCTACAACTTCGCGTAACTATTCTTACTATACTACAGTACAAATATCCGAACGCAGATATAAGGCACCTTTATGGTGAGATCAGAGAAAAGAGCTATAGTATATGACAGAAGGGCAGCAAGCCAATGCAATACTTGAAGGTCGGTAACGCAACTGCAACACAAAATGCTATGGCTCACCATAGACCGCAATATAAATCACATAAGATAAATTGAACCGGTCGTTATACATAATCATTTCTTATATTAACAGATATATTGTTATATAACGTCCTCTACTCTACAAAAATTAGGATAATAAATGAAACAAAAATACAATTTAAACTCCATGTAACTCGATTTAATGACTCAAACTCCCTAAAGCGACCTCACATGGTTTTGATTGGTTTGGCTTGCCTCCATACAATGATATTACATACCCTTTCCATTTAACGACAACTCTATAACGCCATAAAATGTGCAGTCACTTTATTATCATTATATAGGGTTAACACTATTTTTAATTTACTGTCATAATTTTTATCAAATACAAAGTTTAGCAAAAGATCTTTAACGTGTAAAGTCGGCATAAAATAAAGTATGCATTACTTTTGGGGGTGCTGGATGGTCGTGTCTACCCTTTTCTTTTCCCACTCCTATCCTATCCAAATCCTTAATCCCGACCCATCCTATCCAATAAACCAATTGCATCCAATTTTCTCAGGTTGACAACACACTCGCAACTCTCCGGATGTTGCGTGTGTCCGTGAGCGACGGGATCACTTACCTTCAGGTGAACCGTTTGCTCGTCTGTCTTCCTTTCCTTAAAAAAAAATTTGCAAGTTTTTTCACACTCGGATGAAATTTATTATACTTGATACTTACCCGGTTCGAACCCTGCCCTCGGCAGCAGCAAAAGCTACTGTTGGTTTTACCACAGTAGCTCCTGGATTTTGATCTTATCGAAATCATTACATTTCTCAGGAGTTATACTTAGATTTGGAAAATTCATTCCCATTCTTTCAGTAATGACGCCAATGAAGTGACGGCTTTCTGTTTAAACTGGGACTGGTGCTACACTTTATTTGTTGGAGATTAGCCCTGTTTAGTCGTTTGGTTTGGTTTAGGTTGTAACTGAATTAAATACAGAAACTGAATTTATCTTCGGCAATTATTCCGCATAAGTCGCAGCCTAATAAACTGTTGGAACAACTTAGACACATATTTCGATTGTCCTTTCGTTCAATTCACTTTTTCAAATTAAAAAAAAAATCACGAACAATAATTTAACTGATAATGACAATGAAATGGTTGTTTGGGTTGCCTGTTTTAAAACCCGAAAAATAGTGAGATTGCGCAACTGAGACAGACCGAAAAAAGGTTATAAATCCATTCTCACACGGAGCTACTCAGCAGAAACTTGGTGACAGTCATCAGTATTCTATTAAAATCGCAAATTTTCCGTGCAAGAATGATGATCTCGGTAGTAACAATATTAGGACAACTGCCCGTTAACTGGCAAGTTAGTTGCTCAGTGTATCACGGGCTTAGTACATTATCGGTAATACAATGGTTGGATAATCTGTGGCGTGGATAGTTGCTATTGTATTTAATATGAAAGATGTAGGTAATACGAAGTTCACCGAGTCATAAAGTCTAATATATAACTGGCCAGGATATATTTTGGAATATGTAAATTTATGAGATATGTAATATTACTTGAATTTAATTATATGTGTAGAATAGAAATTAGTCAACTATTCATATACAAAGAAAAAAAAACAAAATTTGACTATAATCCAACTTTGTCAGGCAGAGTTAATACAAAAATTCGCTGATTGTCTTAGGAAATAAAAATGGAAATTTAAGCTGACTTTCTAAATTGTTGAACAACATTGTCAATTAAGCATCGTAATCATAGTCTGTTAAATTCTATTTTAATTGAAATCGACTTCAATTCAACTGAAAACTTTAAAATAAATTGAAACGAAGATACAAATGCGTGAGCTTCTACTGCTTTAGGGTTATTATTAGTATTTAAGGTTTCTTTTTAAAACATAACGTTACGCCTTAACGTAAGAAAAATATTTTTAAAATATCTTTGAGTATTAATTATTTATGTTACATTTAATATAGTTACATATATTATTTATCAATTATTTGCCTTATGCGAACTCCTTTTTGAATTACTTGTAAGTCAAGATGTCAATACAATTGTTTTAACCTGGCAACCCCTTAGAATTTTGATTTAAGTCGACGTACCTATAACAATCAAAAGGACAAAATAACATGTACAATTAAAATACGTCAAAACTAGAATCATCTCCAACCAGAAGCTATCCAGAAGCACAAACGCAAAATTTTATTAAAGTCTTAAAAATACTTCAAGAATGTATAGAAATGTTTCTCCTATAATAATAAGGTAATATTTAAGGAATCAATTACTTAAACCACTAAAAAAATAATTTAATAGTAAACCACTACAATTTTTCAAATTATTTAAACATTTAAACTTAATATTGTTTATATTATAATTTATTACCTAAAAAGTCATTAAGGTAATTTTTTATTAGAAATCAGTTTATACTGTCGACATAAAGACATAAGAAGGTTACGAATGTAATTATTCAAATTAGTTAAATACTAATTTGGTACAATTTGAATCAAGTCCAAACTTATAGACGAAGGTACGATTGCCAACGAACGAGCACCTGTTCTTG
>JAOCPS010675394.1:0-10692 GCA_025505425.1 Graphium colonna | reverse complement strand
GCCCTCTCGGCTGCCTTCGAGTCGGAATGCTAAACGCGAAGTAAGCGCCAGTCCAAGCCGAGGGTCTCTTTTGGGGACCCTTGAGTCTGAGAACTATATGGAGCGTCCACCGAAGCGCTTAGGTCACTTCGGTGGACGCTCCATATAGTGCTCAGACTCAAGGGTCAAGCTCGGCGGCCTCCCAATCCGGTAATACATGCAGAGTGACGGTCCGAGCCGAGGTTTCCTCTGGGAGCCCTCGAGCTAGTCACTCTTGAACGAGATTTAGACCAGACGCCCTAAGCGCCGGCCACCTCAAGTCCGTCGGATCTTCAGAGGCCCGTCTGTCCAGCAGTGATGATGTCCGCAACAGAAAAAAAAATATATATTTATATGTATAAATTTCAAATTGAGGATAAATTTTAAAATCAATTAAATATTATTTGTTATCCGAATCTTCACAGCATTCTTCATTAGTATTATACGGTTTGATATAGACCATTGCAGTGATATCAGCATCACTGAAATGGTCTATATCAAACCGTATATATGTTTTTCATAATCCTTACCGAATTACCGATCGATCGGTCGCGTCAATCAATATTTTATTGTAGTTCTATAATAAGAATTATTATTTGTCAAGGAAATATGGTTGTCTTGGTATCTTGTCATGGTTTTGGAAGTAAGAAAACAAGAATATATCTTATCATTTATTTAAAAAAAAAACATTTAACGTTAACAATGAGACTAAGCTTACAATTCACACCATATACATAACACTCGTTTAATACGCTTTTCTTTACGACATCCGTTCTTTTGAATTTCCACTTATTAGAAGAACTTTGAATTCAATTTAACGAAATCACTTATCTGTAGAGAACCCAAAAACTAATACTATCTGATTAGTCAGGTACCTAATTCGCTAATCGTCTATTAAATATACATTTGTAGTCACTATTCAATAACTTATTAGGAGAAACGAAGGGAGAAAAAGCAAGAAAACTGCACGAATAATCTAATAAGGCAAATTCTCTGGTCAGTTTGACCATACGCTTGCAAAAACTGTACTTTATCGCTTACATTAGAATACAATATGTGTAAAAAAGTCTAAATTTTCATAACTTCCTTAACATATAATTTTACACATTTATTATTAAAAAAAAAATGAACCAATTCAATTTTAATTACAGAACACGTACGATCAGATCTTCATTACTCTGTAGACATAAAAACAGTACAAGACGACATGGAACTCGTTCGAATAAATTCGTTCGTTTGATTAAAAGATTGTACTTAACTATAAAAGTAATTCAAGTGACTACTTTCTTCTATACATCTATAACGTAGTAGAATTATTTTTTTTTAAGGCGGAAATATATTGACAAGATATCATGCATTATGTTAGAACCCGAAACGCAAAGTCAATGCAACGAATTCTGCAATAATCAGTGTTTTGTATGTTTCAACCTACTTGAGTTTTAGCTTTCGAACATAGAGCTCTAAGGCAGTGTTTATGGTTGCTTTTTTGAAAGGATTTGAATTATTAATACATATAATATATCAAAACGTCACCAACTTGTCAAGTTATTCACGCCTTGTGCGAATTTTTTTCATTAGCAATTAAGTTATTCTTTAAGAATTCGGTGGTTAGTGAATTCTAAAATAATAGCTTGCTATTAGTTAATATTGATAGTGTAAATGTAACTAGGATAGGGGTTTTATCGTGTCTTATTTTTAATTTTTCCTAATAAGTTTCCTAGTAGTATTAGTTTTTGAGTTGGTATAACATAAGCTAATTATTTAATGGTAAAAAAGCAGTACTCGGGGGTAAGCAAAAATGTCTGCCTTTTCGCTCGATAAAAATTACAGAAAAAGAACACCCCAAAACTTGCGAGGACAAAAACTAAAAATAGAACACGATACAAATCCTTAACCGGTCTATTTAAATCATAAAATCATTCACACTATTGGATTTCACGTCAATATAATCCCAACTTTTCGGTATGTTTCACAAACAGAATTCGGTGGAGGGAGAATTCTAAGACAAATATCTTATTGTTATTCTATGGACATATAGATAGCCCCCTATAGATGCGGCATGTTGAATGTTTGGTATACATTCGTAGTGACTGATGATTTCTTTATTTATATTTATTATTCATCATGAACAGTGACGGGGCAAATGATTGGTCGTTATAAAAACACATCAAAGCATCAGGCGCGACGATTGGTTGAAATTCGTTGGTTTTCTGTCGTATTAGTGCTCCTGCACATATGAGCGTAAAACATTACTAGCTTTCGAACAGTGATGCGACTTGAGTTCATATTTTGTCACTCGAGTCACTTTGGGGATTTGTCTGTCACTCGAGTTTTCGTGTCACTTCTTGCATCTGGGCTTAAAATTATAATAACACCGTAGAGTTTCTATTCCTCGTTTGTTATATAGTTACAAAATGTGAAATTAAAACGAAATACAAACTTTCATCATCCATTTATTTAATCAAATAAGATTTTTTTTTCTATATTAGCAAATTAAGTTTCTATATAAGACTGCAACCTATTTAGTGCTTAACTTAATTTATTCAACGCGCCGAGTTGGCCCCATGCGCATTGACTCGTTGACTCGAGTGAAAATTATTTCAATTGAATGAAAAATTGGATAAAATCTCCCGAATCACCACCGTTAAAACATAGTTCGAGTTGCATCACTTCTCCTATCCACTATCTAATGATGGTATCTGAGTTCTGAGCAAATGGTAATCCTAACATGGTTCAGTTGATTTTGACAAATTCACTCGAGCTAATCAAGTGAAAACACTCGGGTCGAAACTATGCTGTATCTAATTATTAGGGGATCAAGTACAGGGTAAATTATCCTAATATGGTTTAGTTGAATTGGGGAAAGAAGTTGGAATAATTCCCTCGAGACTCCGAGTGAAAATATGGAATCATACTCGAGTGAAATTTCAATCGAGTACCGAATTTGACAAATTCACTCGAGTCATCGAGAAAACATGGTTCGGTTAGCATTGCTTACAAGCTGCACGCAAATTGTAATCCTAACATGGCTCAGCTAAAATACTAATCGATGCGCTAAGTTGATTTGATAATCACGATTCAAGTCGTCAAGGGCAAATTCTTATCCTAACATGGGTTAGCAGACTCAGTAAATCAAGTTTGAAGAATTCACTCGAGTCGTTCAAGTGAAAGCGTTCGAGTCGATCACTACCTTAAATATCATATTTATTGAGAATACCTTAGTTCAGGGCAAAATTTATATTTATTATCCTAACATGGCATACGTTTGCGAAGTTGACGCAGCGCATCGAGTTAGACAAATTCACTGCAGTTATCAGTCAAAGTATAACAACACGGTTCGAGTAGCATCATTACCACTATCTATGCCGTATCTATTGAGGGTATCTGAGTTCTTCTATCCTATCTTCGGTTCATCCAGGTACTAAGTGCGCAGGTAGTGAGGGGGTGGGGGCGGTGGCGGCGCGGGGCGGAGTCGCGGGGCGCGCTCCAGCTGCCGTCGCCACGCGGCCATCGCCTCGCTGAGCGACCACAGCTCGGAGAGCAGAGATAGATCCAGCTGGCGGAGGCTCGCCTGGAAAGATGAGAAAGTGTCTATAAATACAACTACGAATTTATAATTCTTATGGGTTACAGGATAACATAAGATATAGATTTTGAGTAGGTAAGGGCAGCGTTTAAGAGAACACGATAGTCAAGAGTATACATAAGTAATTATGCGCGGATAACCGAATATGCAATGTAAGCACGAGTATGAACAGCTCTGTAACTTTTAATTAGTATCAAACATCTTCTTTAGTGGTCATTACAGTTAAACATAACAACAATGGTTTAATAGTAATCAACACATAAAACCGATGGTAACGTATTTAATATAGATATTATTAATTAATATAGAATATATTATTAATTAATATAGATAGATCTCGGAGTGGATTGGCCGCCATAGCCGTGATTCGGTCAGGAGGACTTTATTTATTTATTTATAATGCCTGTGACCACCACAGTCCTTGCAGAACTAAAACTTGTTTCACCAGCGGTTATTTCAAGTTGAACAGTCTGCACGTTAAAGACGAACGAAATAAATTATCTTTTATGAAATCTCCTCATTATATGACTCATTTTGCGGGAAGGACAGATGCCGAATCATACAAAACAGGTCTGCTTTAATAATAAAGTTTTTATTGAAACAACACACACACACTTTGTTGTCATTTCCTTTGCGACAAAAAAGTCATGCGTTTAAATTGTTGTGCTTTATCTCGCCTGAGAACTATTGTTTAAATTGACGCCATATTTGGACTCGTGTATAAAATTACCTGGAGATTTTGTCATGGTCACTAAGTTCATAATTTATACTTAGGACCCGTCACGGCCGAACTGCGACTGTATTTTTTATAATATTTAGCATTCTGCACTCTTTTTCTATTTAAATTGAATCTGTGTCAAATTTAACTCCGTTTACGTTACTATACACGATAGTACATTATCACAAACAAATCTTTTGTAGTCATGTCAGTAACACGACCTAAAGATGTAGTGTTTTTAACATCTTTATCAAATAATTGTGTTAATATTTTAATCAAATAATATGATAGAAAAATGCTCTGCATAAATATTACTTCTTTAGCCCAAAACGAAAGATATTAAGAAGTTACTGTGTTTGTGTCTGACTATTGTAACGGCTGAATGGAATTTAATTTTTGTTTTGTCTGGTAGGTGACTTCATCGAGAATGATATTTGGTATGATTCAACAAAATATGTCAGCATATTCTTTCTTGTTTATGTTGTAGTTGTTTCATATGTATTTAGTGTGTACATAAAACATATTCCTGATATCGGTTATAGTATGTTGCGTCGAGTAAAAGCAGTGGGACGTAGTAGTAGTCGTAGACGTAGTAGTTACTTAGTAAACCTTAAATAAATAATAAATAGAGTAGTCCGTAAAATTGTAAAGGCGATGAATGTTGCAAGCGTTACAATTTGCAATGAAAATTAATTACCCGGATGATGTAACGGCCTCCGGTCGTAAGACGAAGATCTGATGGAGCAATGGGGGCGGACAATATTCTTATTCCATTAGCGGGGCGCGACGAGGCTTCTCTCCGGATAATTCAATTTATAATGAAGCTAGAAGTGCACGTTGGCATATCCGTTATGCGCTGGTGCGGCATATTATTCAGGTTGACATATTTTTGGAGCTTATCCGTAAATGCGATGAAGGTATAACGTACGATAAGAGTTCGTTTTCTAAGGTATTTCTTTTTTAAAAGAAGACCTTTGGTGTCTGCAGCGTGTAGGTGAATAGGTGGTGGTAGGTGGTACAGTTGAAGCGGGTAGCGTTATCTTTGTATCGATTTTAAAGTCGTAAGATATAGTTTTATTTTAAAAAACTAATAAACCGATTTGAATGGAGACGTTCCAGTCCCTTCGGATATTGTTAAGGAAACAATATTATATATTTTATTTATTCCCATTGTTTACATTATTATTGCAGGTAACAAAAATCTAATGCAATAATGTATCTAGATAACAAAAATGTTAATAATATTTTTATGATGTTACTCAAATTCGGCAGAAATGGACAGTGCCTTCTATATGAGTTCATTCAGAGAAGAGTACAAACAGAAATTTGCTTATTATGATAGTCCAGAGCTAAACAAAATAATCCAGTAAGTGGAAACAGTTATAGCGAGTTTATTTCACTTATGGGTTGAGAATTTTTTTATTCATAAAAGTGCATAGCCAGTCTTGGTAATTGGGTACAAGGAAACGGAGTAGGAAATGAACCTGATAAGAACGGCCATCCAGCAACCACACAAAAGTGGATGGACGGTGGTACCTCCCCGGCTGAACTAGCATAGTAAGCAAAACAAGAGCTGTGTGTATGATATTGTATACATATTAAGATCTGTATGGACTCCCAGCTCATACTTGTTCATAATTGGTTTACCTTTTTTTAGTAGAACGCTGAAATTTTCGTTATTTTTAAATTGTCCCACTGCTGGGCAAAGGCCTCCTTCAGACAGAGGGTAAAGAGCATAGTCCACCGCGTGGCCAAAGTGCGTATTGGCGCACTTCACATATCTCAGAAATATTATTTCTTAGACAAGCAAGTTCCCTCGCGATGTCTTCCTTCAACGAAGAGCACGTGGTTATTCAGCACTTAAAATTGTAATTAGAAAATTGACAATTTCATTGGTGCCGGCACCGGGGATCGAACAAATCAGCTTCGCCTCGAGCAAACAAATTGAAGTCGAGCGCCCGGACACTGAGCTACCACGGCAATTTTAGTAATAATATGGAAATAAAGATCAAGCCAATTTTAATAAAACCGAATAAGCCTGAAAATTCGCCGAAAATAAGAAAACGCTGTATTTCGTTTAGTCCTGTTTGAGTATGATTGTCGTTTATAAATCTTTTAAAGCTTTATTCTCAACTTGAAGACGAGGTCGAGGAGCGGTACAGTTAGAGTGTCTTGTTCACGGTTTGAGTTGCTCTCAGGATGAATATTTCATAGTCAAGACTGTGATTTGTTCCGTGCTTGTTTTAATTTTGCGCGTATGAAATCTTATAGAGAATAAACAATGTTTTATTATCGAATATTATTGCCTCAGAAGGATAAGTAAATCTTTTATCGGGCAATGTATACGCTACATCAGACAGAGAACTCCCAGAAAACGTTCAAAATATGTCTCTCTTCAAAAAAATTGTTAATGAACTTTTGTGTGTTAAAGGTTACAATATCAATGATTATCTAAATGATAACATATCATGATAATGAGCTGTCTGCTCCAGGTCCTTTCAAGTACACTGAAGGATTACATTTGTAATACAAATCATAAATAATAAAAAATATCTATGAACATACATATGTAAAAAAAAGACTGGCCCCGCTGAGTTTCTTACGCTAGTTCTTCTCACGTTAGTGGCTTAACTTTCCGAAGCGGTAGAAGTAACTTTGACAATCAATAAGCAAGTTTATACACTTCAACATTGAATAAAGATATTTCATTTATCCTTCTCTGCACCTTTCAAGATATTTATTAAGAAGCACTTGATTTATTAATATTTTGTTAAACAAAGATATCCACAAGGTTAAAATAATCAAAGCTATCAAGGTAACGTAGACATGCAATTTAACACATGAAAATGTTAAATGTCTGCACGTTATTCAAGAAAAAAGATAAAAAACAAAAATATTGTTAGGGTCACAATTTCAATTAGATTTTTTTTAGAATATTCATTTCATGACCAAACATGGCATTTACGCCGAATTATTTTCCTTTGTAGCATTATTTACAAAGAACACGGATATGTTTGTAAAACATTGTCTATTAACGAACTTATGCGCATAATATCATTTCTCATACGTGGCTAAATGGTTCTATTTAGCATGAATTTGCCCATAAAATAAATTATGTATGTGCATCGTATGCAATTGTGTGTTTCCGCTACATTTGAATACATAAAACACTAAAATAGATTCGCGTGAGTTGATTCCATTTAGCATAACCGCATCCAATCCGATAATAGTGTTAGAACATAACATCTTTTCTCTACCACTTATCTCAGCATTTGCTGCACTTCTACGGCCGCGCTCGCCTGAGGAAGTATCCTTTCTAAAGGCAGTATAAAATAAAGTATGCATGACTTTTGGGGATGCCGAATGGCCACGCCTACCCTTTTCTTTTCTACTCCTTTCCCTTCCTAATATTTAATACCAATCCCATCCTATCCAATAACCCAGGTTAACAACACACTTGCGATTCGCTGGGTGTTGCATGTGTCTATGGGCGATGGGATCGCTTATCATCAGGTGAACCGTCTGGTCATTTGTCTTCCTTTCCATAAAAAAAAATAAGATAACATTATTAGGTTTCAATTTGTAGCTTAGCATACCTGCGTCTGTAGGCTTGAAGACGAGTCCACTAAACGCTTGGTAGGACAGGGGAAAGTGGAGTGCGTCAGAGCACGAAGAAGGGTGCCTATGAAATGGACTGACCAGATTAGAACGGCTGCGCACGTCCTCTTGCACCAATGTGCAAAAAAAAGCAAGTCGAAGGAAGAGGAATGGCGGCGGCACAAGCGACCTGACTGACTGGTTAACTTACGCAAAAAAAACTGCTATAGCAAGTATTATTTTCATATAAAATTGCAAAACCGAATTCAGATGTCTTAGAAGTAAACGTTCATGATACATTTTTACCGTGATTTTGACTTTATAAAAAACTATTGAATCTTTGTGAAATTTCTATGGGTCTTAATCGTAAAGGATATACTTTCAAATTTCAAATAATTTATAGAATACAAAAAAAAAATATACGTACAGTCGATCATATAAACCTTTTTCTTTTTTTTGAGGTTTCTTAAAATAGAGCAAATACGTTTAATAAAGATTAGTAATGTTATCATGGGCGTATTTAGAGGAGGACCCGGGTGGGCCATGCTCACCCCAGAATTCTCTAGTGCCCACCCAGGATGGTGTTGTGCCCATCCCAGGATGGTGTTGTGCCCATCCCAGGATGGTATATGGAACAACAAAAAAAAAATACCACCCTGGAAAATAACCTCAGATATGCCCACGAATATTTAAAGGTATTGTCAAAAAGTTGTCAGTTTGTGCAAATATTTTGCGATTTTCGAGCTTAGCGGCTTCGATTTCCCTTATTTACCTTTTTGCATACTTATAATTGAAATGGACTATTATGTCCATTCGTGTACTAAGCGGCAACCGGGCGACCTTCCTTGGCGTTCACCGACTGCATTAGGAATGCGACTCGATAATTCTCTATGTGGGACGTAGCGCGCTCGTTACGCAGACCGTTTGACGGTATTGCACCTGTCGCGTTATACCAAAGGTTTCCATTATACCGTTCCGTTACTGAGACGTGTCGTAATCGTCTCGTGGCGTGTAACGTGGACGTTAAGTATATAAAGTATAACAAGAATAGAATAATTATTTTTACAGAAAATAGCGAAACCGACTTCAAACGCCGTAAAAGTGTACGTTTGTTAAACAATTATTTTAGTTATTTTGATTTTTAAAAGAATCATGAAAAACGTTATTATCCCGTTATCATACATTGTGGTGCCACCGTAGCCTAGTGGAATGGGCACTTGCTTTACAAACTGGGGATCGTGGGTTCCAATCCCGCAGGGGGCCAACGACTTTGTGTTGTTGTTTCTTGGTTAGGTTAGGGCATTGCGGGCTGCTCACCCGATTGCCCGAAAAGAAAAATAATCCAGGCGTCGGATGGACATGTAAAAAGTTCCATCCCGGTTGTCAAAAACAAAAGTGTCTACAAATGTTCTGACTACTAGACTATCCTTCCAATACAGTTTATCCCTTTGGGTTGCGGAGGTCAGGTGCAAGTCGCTCTGTGTAAAAGCTGATATTCAAGTACTATTTGGTTGGATTAGACGCCGAACCAAAGTAATTTGGAAATAAGGCTAAGAGATTCGTAACTTGCTGAGAAATCAGGTTATATACATACAAAAAAAAAGTACACTTTCTTATTTTAAATCGATTTAAATATACGCGTGTAACGGATCAAACATCTCTTCGAGGATGCCATATTGAAAACATTATTACGTCACTTCCACTCTAAGCTGATTATTGAAGATACTTCTAATAATGCATTTATTATCGAGATGTGTTGAATAATTATTTATTGTTATATAAAAAACAATACAACGGTGTAAATATACAATAACTCAATAACACCATCTACTATTATTTTTTTAAAAATAATGCTAGAAAATTTTGCATTTAGTTCTGAGAATTAACATATTAATATTCATTGTTTTCTCCAGCTTTTGAAAGGTTTTCTAGATTTTCACCATGATTATTCATATGTGCATTGTATCACGCACATTTTTTAAAATTCCAGTCTGCGATAAATATTAATATCGCAGAGTACTATTGTTCCATTTTTGTTAAAATAAAGCGAGTTTTAATTTTTTGTTATTTTTAGAATCTATCGTATAACAAAAGTTTGTTCGGTCAACTTATGCTAAATCAAAAAATAAAATTATTATGAGACTTAGGATATGTTTTATGAAATGGTTGGTAAACTAAAGAGGGGAATCGTTTACTATAAGACATTTTTCGACAAATTTATTTGATCATAAAGCAAATGTTGTTTTAATATAAGATTTGACAACATATTTGTTTTTTTTTTATTTTATAGAGAGGGAGGCAAACGAGGAAGAGGCTCAAGTGATGGTAAGTGATTACCACTACCCATTGACTCCCGCAACACCAGAAGAGTTACAAGAGCGTTGTCGGCTTTTGAGGTAGGAATTGGCTCCTTCTTCTTGAAGGTCTCCAAGTCGTATCATTTTATTTGTTAATCAAAAAATTTTGATGCAATATTTTTTCCTAACAGTAATAGACACGAAAATATTGATAGAAGAATCCATGATATAAAAAAAAAATCTTCTACCAAAAAAGATAAAAACGCAAATTAAACGCAGACTGAAATAATTAACATAAGCAAGGTTGATTTATTGCTAATGCTTACGAAGGTGGCATAATCATGTCTGATTAAACCATCCTTAATGTAATAAAGAGAAAAAAAAACAAGTCCAAAGCTGAATATGTCTCGAAAGCACACTTAAAGCGTTTGAAGTCGTTTTTTTATAATTTTCTGTGAAAATATGCTCGTAAATCG
>JAOCPS010675283.1:0-10692 GCA_025505425.1 Graphium colonna | reverse complement strand
GCGTTTTTTAAATGATAACTAGGAAACTAAATTTACATACAAAATTAGTGAAAATGGTTGTTATTTGTAAACTAAGAAAACAAAAATATTATTCACCAATTGAACAGCGAAAATTATCCAAACATCAAATGTAATTATCATTTAGGTATTACTACAAATATGGCTATTTTGCTAACATTTTTAGGCAAAATATAAACTTAAATGTAAAATGAATTTACTCCTAATTTAAAGGCCGACAACGCTCTAGTAACTCTTCTAGTGTTGCGGGAATCCATGGGTGGCCATCAGGTGAGCCGTTCATTTTCCTACTTCCCTATCAAACAAAAAAGTGTAAATATGTTACAAAAATATAACAGCTAATTTTCCTTAACATTCGCTTTATATATATCTTTCCAATCCTAGTAACGGACTATGAGAATATATAAGAAAGAATCTTTACGATGTAAGGACATTAATCATAATGTAACATGTTATTCGAAAACGTTCGTACGCGATACGCGTCACATTGTAGATGACATATTCGAACTATGTGGCACAAGCCAAAAGCACACACATTGAAAACAGAATTTAAATGTATAAAATTCTGAAATCGCTTAATATATGCTGAAGCGGCCGCCCACTTGATTACTTTTTTATTATAGAAAAGTGATCTAATTTCAAACAAATAATTTTGACTCTTCATAAGAAAGGAGATCCTTATTAATATAGTATTTCACTTTTTACACGACTATGGAGAAGTCAAAAGAATTGTTACGATTTTTATCCGGATGTGTGTAATTATGTACGTTCATCTGTTCCATAGTTGTCACATTGTCTTGAACGTCCGCTGATAATAGGCTATCAGTGGTTTCCCAAGTGTGTGTTAGCGTTTAATTAGGTTAAAGTGCTTCTTCAGATGGAATTGTCATTTTAGAATGTTATTATTTTATTATGCGGGCGCTATATATTTTTTTTTAAAAAGTGGCCGGTGAACGAAAATATTTGGGAACCACTGGGCTATGTAATATCGTTCTCAATTCGACCGAATTATTTTTGGTCCAAAGAGTCACATTCGATTTCTACGATCCGATTAAAAAAACTCTTTTTATTTGAATATCCTTTTAATCATGAGGTGCTGCTATAAAATTTTTATGAAAATAGATCTAATAGATTATTTTTTGAATAAAAATGACAAAAAAAAAGTTATTTCACAAACGTTTACTTCTAAGACGTTTGCATTTCGGCTTCACTATTTCCCGAAAAATAATTATTGAAAATTCAGTATTGGGTTTTACATTCGTTTTTCTTTTACACGCTTTTTAAATAGTGGTAGTTACATCATGACTTTAATAAAAGTTAATATTCGATTTTCAACCGCGTTCTAAATTTGATTCCTATTTATATTTTTGGCCTGGTTTCTACGCAAGATATGAAGCTATTTTCAAAATTATTTCTTTATTAAAAAGTAAATAGTTACTCAATAGTTCCTTTTTTAAATCAATATAACAATTTTTCTTTTAACGAACATATATCTCAAGCGTTTGGTGTGGATTACGCTGTTTTCTTCAAAAATAAATTGTACTTTAAAAACATTTATAATCTCTGGAAGCTTTTCTCTTGGACCATAAAGTTAGTTTATACGCTGCCCATACGTAGTAGTCACGGCCAGTCAAACTCGAGTAGCAATCTCTGACAGAAGGGAAATTGCCTAAAGCAATCTTGCATTATTTGGCAGGTTTTTAAAGCTGGAAGAACTCGCTGTGGCAACATAATTTATAGTCAGATTTCCTGATTTAAATACCACGTAAAAAGAAGTAAATTTCAAAAGATATTTCTTTTAATGTTTGAGCTGTATAAATGCACCTTATACGAATATTTTTGACAAACTTCTTAAAACTAAATATATTTGGAACTACCGTATGAATAAAAATTTCATAAAGGAAATGAAAATTCTGACAAGTAAAGCTAGATTCGGCAATTTTGATCGTGTATTCTGCCTTTGATTCGATCCCACTGCAAAATAAATTTATTCAATCATTTCAGTTTTAACCAAATTATGCATTAAAAAGCTGAAGCATGTAATAGTAACATAATATTTATTTAAGAGTAGTATAATCTTTCTACATAGTTAACAATTTGAACTTATAGACTATTTGAAGTGCAAAAACTACGGTCCATTGGTTAGATTTGACAATACAGAACGATATTCACCGTTACCTGCTGCATACAACCAATTTAAATTCCCTGCGATGAATTTGCTATTTTCTGGAAGATGTATATTTCTTACGGTTTGTGTGTGACATAATTATATTAAGTAATAATGCAAAAAATAAGAGTTGTTTAACGCTGAACTTCTTTGTGTGTCTACGTTCCCAAACTAGTAATCAGTTTTAGCATTAAATATATTTAAAAATATTACCTACTTTTCAGCATGTAAAGAATAACATCCATCAAAAAAATTATTCTTTTTCTCATGCCCTATATACAAAGCTAGCATAAAGCAAATTTTGTGTTTTTGGTTTGCTGTATGACAATTTCTGCTCTCTTCTTTTTCCATTTTTTTCTTTCCGTATCTTATGTAAGTTTCGGATCCGTCCTGACCAGTGTTGTATCTTATCTAATATTCAAATCTCACAACTCACATGCAATTATCCCGATGTTGTGTGTTCTCATAGGCGATGCTGAAATTTTACATCAGGTCTGCTTGTATTTTTTCTATTTAATTAATAATTAAGAATATTCACTTGTGTTTTTGCCTAGCTTTATAGCATAACTAGAAGGTGATTAAAATTGTTTGGAATTTAGGTAAGTTCTTCAATGCACTTACCTTTTAATATTATTTTTGTGCTATAATTTATAGTTAAGGCCATATATATGCCACGTTTACTATGGCTGCGGTCAGATCTTCAGATGTTAGCATAGCTGGTTCAAGAAGATTTTTTTCGGAGCTTTTTGATCTCTTTAGGTGCTATTGTTTTTTTTTTTAATTATACACATTTCAGCGATAGTTTCAACAGATTGAATAATATTATTTTCAACGAAAATTACAAAACCCGACTTCAAACGCCTTAAAAATGTACTTTCGAAACATGTCTTGTCCGTTAGTGTAAGGTAGAAGCGTACAAAAGAAAAAAATATTTATACTAATATTATACTTGAAAATTGTTTGTTTGTTTGGTTAAAAGCGCCAATATTGTGAACTCCTAATCCGAGTTCAAAAATTATTTTAGTGTTAGTTTGCCTATTTATCTAGGAAGATTCTAAGCTATATAGAACAACGCTATCACCAATTGTAGAGGAATATCGATAAAAAGCTTAGCAAAAACCAGAAAAAATTGAACGGGTTTAAACATAGAAGATCAAACATTCCGTATTTCGATCAGCACGCTGGTCTTGGACTGTATAACAAACGTAAAAAAATTTGCGAAGTGGGACTAAGATTATAAGTGAGATTACATCCTTGTCGTCTGTCAAAGTCGCCGGGAAAGTCCTGAGTACCTAGCAGTTAATCGTTTTCTGAGTAAAATGCAGAAGCAGTAAAGGGTGTTTTTTTAATATTAAAAATTAAAATTGAAGTATCAATTTCCGAAGTCGGAAAAGAACTTATTAAGTTGATGGTTCAAAATGTATTAATTTTTAAAATTCATATTCAGATTTATGAAAAGGCTACAGTCTTCTCGTAAAGTAATCAGTTGGTTAGAAACTCAACAACTGTGCTTTAAAAATATAATCTGTTTACGCTTCTGCATAAGAAGATGTTTTGAAGATCCTTTGAATTATCTTGAATAATAGCCAAAAATATGAAAAGTATGCTCTTTGTAATTCCTCTTCCAACATTTTAGTTATCCAGTTTGTTATTAACTGAAACAGTATAGTAGCTATTAACTGATAATGTGTTTTACATACTTGGAATATATACGGCTAAAAGCTTTACTATTAGTATTTTAATTCTACATAAAATTATTTTCATTTAGCCTCTACAAATTGTTAAAAACTATTGAATCTGAGTCTGTTTAAAATTGTTTTATGTGTGTTATTGTTTACTTGTTAATAAATACATGCTTTTGTTAAAAAAAACAAAAAGGTTTTTTTTCAATTTTTTAATTCGGACACATAATCTTCAATTCGTAAAATAGGCCCTAAATGACTACGCTACGGTGGCAGTGGTTGCACGCCGAGTTTTGTACTTTATAAAATACCAATCACTTACCAAGATGTACTCAGATGAGCAAACTTACAAAATTGACCAGTAACTGCGCCCTGCGATGATGATTTCCCGCAGAAGTTTAACAAGTTTTTGCAATATTTTTCATTGATGCTCTAGTCCTGTTGCGGTATGACCATACCGGTATGTTATAAAGCCTAAAGTTTTCCTCGATAAATGGGCAATCCAACAGTAAAATAAGATTTTTAAATTGAAACAGTAGATCCACCGATAGCACGTCCAAGCATACAAAAAGACCTTCAGCTTATGATACAAGCAAAACTTTAAAACTTGTTGTTACTGAAATGTTACAAGAACGTTCTATGTATATAAATGTAAAGTGTAGAGTAGACGCGATAAAATCTGTAAAGTTGTTTAATTTAAAATGTCAAATATTCGCGTAAGTCCAAGATAAATTGTAAAAAAAGTTAAACTAAAAAAATCTGCAAATATATCTAGGAAAAAAAAGAAAAAATTTGTTCATGACCCAGATGTTATAAGAAGACATGAATAGTCAAACGACCTTGTTGCAAATTGATCCACCTCACACTTAAGAAACGAGGTTGTAAAAATCTGTAGGTACAGAAGGCCTACCTAAGTCCCCCATTCAGGTGAAGAATGATATCGAGTCAACAAGAAGCACTTTATGTGGCAAATTGAGTGAAGTATTTTTAACGAGAGGAAATACATTTTTATTGCTATATACTTACCCAAAGGATTTCAATACAGGTGTTTTGAACATCTTATTATTTATATAAAAGAGGACAAAAACAGTACAGTTTCTGAATTACGTTTTTATTTTTTTTATCAAAAAAAAAAATTGAGATATAAACTATTCTACCTCCAAATTCGATCAAACTACTCACAGTGAGCATAATTAGATTAAAATTGATTCAGTATTTTAGGAGTTTATCGCGGACGAACAACGTGACATGTAATCTTTATATATTAACATTTTAAGTTATTTCAATTTTAATTTGATATAATTGCGATCCTTTGACAAACATCGCCTCTAATAAAGCCACGTAAGTTAGGCAAATGGTAAAACAGTTAACCTGATGTTAAATGATTCCGTCAATCATAATCGTCTAAAGATATGCGTATTTTATAAGCTTATTAGCAATAATCTACTTGTTTTAGAAATAATTAGTTCAGTGCGTTAGGGAGTTAAAAAGGTATAGTAAAATAAAAATTCCCCGATTTAATGAAACGACGACGTATGTTAGAAAAACTAAGCGCCATCACATTAGTTTTGGCTACTCTTTACTTTATGGATGGACTAAAAAAGTTGAAGCTATGCAAAAAAGCCAAGAATTTTTTACCTACACTTTTTAATGAAAGAGGGTTCGAGTGACTACATTAATGTCACAAAATTGTAAAATGTGTAAATATATATGTTACACATACAAGGTACATTGTGAATGTTCCAACAGACATAAATCTTAAAAATTACTTTGAAATACTACGGAGACGTGTTCTGTATACGCAGTAATATCAAAGGCAAGATTTACCTCTATAATTTCTCACCGAGAAACGATACCAGCGAATTGACTGAATTCTCATTTCTTAAGGCTTTGTGCATTTAAATTTTCTTACGGATCATAAATATAACCGTTGAATCCTTTCCAGGGAATTTAAAAAGCGTTAATTTTTACAGTTGGTTCTTTTAACTGCTAGCGATAAGTTGAGAGAATCTAGTTAATACTTGTGCTAACGCCGGGCGCATTATTACTTTAGTGAAATATGTCATGTCATCATACGCTTTCATTTCTTGCAAATATATTAAAGAAATGTTTCGGTAATAATGGTAAGGTTTTTATGCTCTTTTACTCATTTAGTGAAGAACAATTAAATAGGCAGGACAAGAAGAAAAGGGAGAGTCTTAGAACGAACAAAGAGCGATCAGTGCTCGTAATGAATGTTTTTGGCAATACGGCAACCACTGAAGCATATCGTGCAATGATAATTAGGAAGGTCATGTTTCCTAAGATTAAAAACGAAGTTAACATATTTCAATGCAATTATATTCCTACTAATTAAAAGCCCCTTTAATATATTTAAAAGTTTTGTATAATAATTGAAAATAAATAACAACCGTTAAGTTAAGATGTATCCTGCAGTCCTCATACTGGGCCTGGCTTGTCTCGTGAGCACTATCTCGGGAGTTTGCTGTGATATAATACAGGTTACAGGTAGTCCATGTCCAGAAACACTTGGCTGTTGAAATATTGTTACAGTATAAAGTAATACAAAAAGTAACCTGAAAACAAATTAGTGTAGCATGAATTTGTATGAATGAGTGTGTATGTGTGTGTGCGTGCGTGCGTGTGCATGTGAATGTCCATCTGCACATTTGTTAGTATGTTATTATTTGCCATGTACAATGTATGAATAATCGTATTCGAGTGATCTACAAGATCACTTACTTATTGGGTTATGTGTTACAAATTGCGAGTTCCTTCATATGTTAAACTAAGAAGAGCACTATTGTGTTTTTTTATTCCACTTTTTTTGCAATTATGCATTTTATGTTTCGCTACCAATTTATTATATATATAAGCTATAAAGTAAGAGAATCTCTGGGCAAAGATAGTGTTTGCTTTGGGAGTGGAAATTCCATATAAACGCTTTTCAGCTAGGTTTTGATAATCAATAGAAATGAGCATTTCTTTATGTTGCTATATTACTATTTTATAAATAAAAAGCTGTCGTACTGTCATATCATGCATGCTTAAGTGTACGCACAAAACGAGGTACATCCGATTATCCTTTAATCTCATAGCTCTTTTAAATTTAAATTCACTCATGAAATCTTGCCAATGAGCCCTTTGTACATGATTTGATATACTTTTGAATACACTTTTAGTATGTACTTTGCTCCAATAAGTGTTTTATTTTATCTAAATACATATTTTTTTAATTAGCGATTTGATATTTAGATTTTTATGTATTTTACCTTGACAAAAAGGAAGACAGGTAGCCTTTAAGCCTAACCACGGATTCGGCCGCGAAAGGCAGAAATCCGTCCCCAGCGGCCCCTCTACGCCGCATGGCGGTGCGGCCTCGCCAAGTTGCGGGAGATAGTGAGAACGGCTTATGATCTACCGACACTCCTCTTCTCCTGCAACTTCCTCTTGCTTGCAAAGGACAGGGGACAATGGCCGAATGATCAGGGCCACCTGGCCCGGCCCAAACGGGCTAGGGGCAAGGCAGACTCATCCACTATTCACTTGACTCCGTAACCCCTCCAGAATGTATTTCGAGGTGGACTCCACGAGCATACCTCGAGCGGCCCTCTCGACCGATTGTTTCTCACCGGTCGGCTACGGGTTCCCCTTATCTAAACCGTGGGTTACACCACCCAACGGCTACTAAACCTCCCACCACGACAGGGAACCTGTTCGGATGAGAGCCCGCCTATTATTCCGCTCTTTATCCTAAGTCCGCCTAGAAACAACAACACAAAATTATTGTTCCCTCGCGGGATTTGACTATCACAACTATTACCACGTTTTTGAGCATACGTGAATAATTTAAAAGGGTGAGAGTATCCACACCGTATTCAAACTTGTAACCGAGGGAAGTCCAAGAACTGGAATAAATAGTAGACGAAGTAGAAGTATTATGTTCCTTATTTGTTTACATATTTAATAAAAAATGTTATGCATTCTTTTAACGTCGTTTCGTCTTTACATCATCTCGTACAGTCTCCATTGTGAGCTTCGACTTTCGTCCAGTGCTTTTTAATCGAAAAAATTCTGTTCTACCTCACGAATGATCTGAGTCAGACGATTGGTAACGTCGTCAAGTTCCTGCACGGTTTTCAAGATGGCAAATCGATTTTGTAGTTCTAGCTGAAAGCTTTCGCATCCAGTTTGGATCTGGGGCAGTGATGTTCATAGAGTCAACTTCACTAGTCGCACGCGTTCAATGTTAATATTTATATTTAGGGTTCCTCCTACAATACGGTGATCGCTGCTGGTATTTATCTTGTTGATCACTGATACATCCTTTAATATATAGTGCTTATTGGACACAGTGAAGTCGATCTCGCTCTTAGTCATGTCCATGTTTCATAGCCCCGAGGCTACGCTAGGTCCACTTCCTTGGAGTTTTTTTTTTCTGGTACTAGGTGTTCATCACAAATAGCCCCTATGCCTCAAGGAAGTTTACTAGCATATTCCCCCTATGACTTCTGTTCACGTAGCCGAATGTTCTTACTCTCTACTTACCACTTTTGCATACATTACACTAATCACACAGTACTACACATTATTTTTTTTCTCTGACGGTGCTGCTGACCGCAATAAGGATTAACATATTAATCTAGCTTTAATGTTGTTATGCCACTACAATTCGGTCGCCAGAACCTCGTCCATTATACAGCAGGTGGCAGGTGAGGCTGTCAGTAGTGAGCCCAAGATGTAAGTTGGTTACACCCCAAGCTACAAGAGCAATTATGGTGAAGATTAATTGACTGGTAGGGACATGTTTGGCTTTGCGATGGTTTTCGATTTTGTTGGCTTGAGATTGATTGTGAGATGTCAATGTTTGACTGGAGTTAAGAAAGCTACATAGGATTATACCACGAGAATATACCCAAGCTTTTACCGTAGTTTTTCTGTCGTGAGCTTTGTACTTTGGTAAGGACATAGTGATGGAAGTTGTCCAAGAGTTCGTCTCTCTCATCTGCGTTTTTCGTTTGCAATTATCGTGAAGAACAATGTTTCGATATATGTACAATTTTGCTGGAACGCAATTCGTACGTACGATATAACAAAAAGCAGTAATTTAAAAAAAAATCGGCTGGTGACCCAATTAAAATATTTCCCGTTGCTTTACTTGGCTGCATATTATAAATATGTGGTTTTTTTTATAATTTAGAAGCATTTTAGTAGGTTTAGTAGTTTTTTCCTTTCCACAAAAAAAAAGCATTTTAGTAGGTAGAAATTACATAAATCTTTACAAGCGTGCATGAAGATACCACCGCCCCGCCCAAAAAAAAAACAATTTATTCTTTAATAAACTGAACTGGACTCAATCGACTACCTATACGCTTCGGTAAAAAGGGATCTTCTTCTTCCTGCTAGCCTCATTTGCAAGTATTTGAGCCATAATTACTTGTGGTCGGCTTCTAATTCAATCGAATTTTACCTGAATATCAGCTTTTACAACCAGGACCTATATTTAAATACCCAACCGACGAATGGGTCAGCTTTCTTCACAGGGAATTGGTTGATCAGCCCGCAATTCTCTAACCCAATCAAGAAACAACAAAAAGTCATTGTCTCCCCACGAAATTTTAACCCACAACCTCCGGTTTGTAAAACAAGTGCCCATTCCACTGGGCTACGGGTACGGGATGCGTATTAAAAAAAGTTTTGTTATTGCTTTGCCAGGTTTCCTTACATCCATACATGGTATAACATTTTTGAGTCAAAAATTTTCACACCATAATTTAGATATCTTCTTCACTAAGGATTAATGGCTATCTTGAACTGTCTGCATTAATGAGAACATTCCAGTCGAAGATGACCAAAATATTTTACAAAATTTTTACTACAACTGGCGGTAAAAGCTGGTTCTTTTCTCACGCAAAGCTTCGGTGTAAACATTTAGCGTGATGGAAATGCAACCAGCATTTTTGGCACCTTGCCGCCCGGAGTAGAATTATGAGATTGTTATAGTTTACTATTAATAGCACATATAGTGCGACCAAGCTATATGACTCGAACACGCTAACATAGGTTGAAGCAGGTTAATGTGACGGACATGCCAACATGAAGCGATGAGTAGGTAAGGTTTGGACAGACTAACCTTTTCCTTCCTCCGATCTGCACTGGTAAACTGCGCTGTTCCGGTCACTCCTGTATATCGGTATAGATTGGACGATTTGGCCACACAACAGACATAATAATTGTTTTTTAAATGACAACAAAATTAAATTTACCTAAAAAATTATAGAAGTGAAAATGGTCGCTTTTTGTAAAATAAGAAAACACAAATATTCACCAACTGCACAGCGAGAATTACCCAAACATCAAGTGTATAAAGGCATTTATCATTTAGTTATTACTGGAGCTATGGCTATTTTGCTAACATTTTTAGGCAAAATATGAACTTAAATATAAAATTAACTTACTCCTTACTTAAAGTCTGACAACGCTCTTGTAACTATTCTAGGAGTCCATGGGTGGCCATCAGGTGAGCCGTTCGTTTTCCCACTTCCCTATAAAACAAAAAAGTGTTGATATGTTTTAAAAATATAACAGCTTATTTTCTTAATATCCACTACGGGCCTATCAAAAAAGGGCCCACTACGAGTTATTTACAATATTGATAGTTGAGGCCCTGAACACATGTATACACATTAGATATTGAAGCGGTAAAAAACTTCCTCTGCTAGTTGACGTTAATAATTCTCTTAATTCTTTGCCTTTACATGTCAGTATTCTACCTGAATTTTTTTCCATAAACACATGAGCCAATAACATTGATCTTCATAATGT
>JAOCPS010675172.1:0-10694 GCA_025505425.1 Graphium colonna | reverse complement strand
TTGAGAACAAGGAGGTAATGGCAATCGGCCTGTAGTTGGACGGATCCGAGCGATCGCCTTTCTTTGGGATCGGGTGCTCTAAAGCCGTTTTACAAGATGATGGAACCAGGCCTAAAGAGTTGTAGTGCCGAAAAACACGCGTTAAAACCGGTACCAACTTTGTAGTGCACGGCTTTAGCGCAATAGCAGGAATTCCATCTGGCCCACTCGACTTATGGACATCGAGGGAGAAAAGCGCTTTACGCACTGCACTCGAATAGAAGCGTGTTTCTGGCATCGAGTGTTCATACCGTGGGATGGTCGGCGGTGTGTTCCCCCTATCTTCCAAAGTCGAGTTTGACGCAAAAAGAGTGCACTGGAGATCGGCTTTCTCTTTTGCGGCATAGGTCAGCGAGTCATCCCCGGTGTGCATGGGTGGTACAGATTTATTTGGCAAGAGACCACAACGCGCGGGTGCCCGAAGACAGGTAAACTAGTCTCTCGCCAATTCTGACAATGTGTCCCGACTTTGGTGCGGCCAGGGCGCTTTTGAAGCACCTGGAGTCAAAATTATACTTCTTTTTTAATGCACTGGTATATACATTACAAGACGCCGCCGCCGTGGATAGCATTCTTGCTTATAGCGAAAAGCTATCTTGCAGGAGCGACAGAACCATGGTCTTGACGATTTAGGGACGACAGAGAATGGAACATAAAGTTCCATACTCTGCAGCACCACATCGGCAATAGAATCGACAACAGCGCTTGGATCATCCAGTGAGAAGCAAATCTGCCTACAGGGCTAGGATGGAAAGAAAGACCGCATCCCATCCCAATCCACCGACCTATAGTGCCATACACGGCGATGTCCGAGTGGAAAAGACGGGCACGTGATACTCTGATTAAACAGAGGCCGGAAGAGCCTAACGGAGCGACGACGGAGATCTTGTAATTATCCGGGTGAGTGGTCAGCAGAAGGTTTAGCAGGGAAGGCATATGATCCAACACGTCTGGGATTCGCGTGGGCGATGTGGCCTACTGAGTCAAATCATACGCCACGGCAAAGTCGTGAACAGATCTCCCCGCGTGATCGGTGGTGCGTGATCAAAGCCATTCGGTGTAATGGGCGTTGAAATCGCCAAGAATCACGATCTCTGCGGAGGGGATGTGCTACAGCATGGAATCTGTAGCCATCTGGACGTGGCCAATGAGTATGTCAGTTTCGGTGTCACCGCTATGAGATCTGTACAGGCACGCAGCAATATTCCGCGAAACATCACCAAACCACCACCAAGCGATAATGTTAGCAGGACCATGCAGAATCCATCACCAGCATGCAACATCCTGAGGATGCTCCGGTGTCGGGGCGAAACGTGCGTCGAGTGTGGTAACAACCTGCATGCTGGCGAGGGAGTCGTTTTGGTCGTTTTGATTGTGCACGGAATATTTAATTTGCTAATTAAACGATCTTATAGAATTGTATACAATGGACTTCCGCAAAGTAACGCCTAATTCTATTAATTATTTGACACTTATCAGATTAAATGTATACATTTGTAAAGTTACCTACTTATTTTTTAAATTACGTCTGTGCTCAGTTTACGTACTAAATTCATTTGGGCCAGTATTCATACATCTTCTTAGCCTTATTCTCAAATAACTTGGACTTGGCATCCAACCACACATTATCTGAATAACAGTTTTTAGCAATACGCGAGCGCAATACCTAGCTGTTTTCGAAATTTAGACAAATAATCAAGATGTTTAAAGGCACTGATCTCTTTCAACAATTGAGAACGGTGTTAATGACAATCAAGAGTGACTTTTAATATGATCATCTGTAGCTTGGATTACCTCTTAGTTTTCAATCAGTTCAATCATAACCCTTTGGGCACTTTACGTTAATCTTAAGTTGAATCGGATAGAGTTGACGGTAGGTATCTTAAATACAACCTTTTAAAGAAACTCTCTCGTAACGAAACACGGTTGCACGTTATTTTGATCGAAACAAGAAAACCTGCATGTCTCAGAAATATTATTTCTTGGATATGCAGGTTTCCTCAAAATATTTTCTTCATATTTTATATTTATATTTTTTTTATTTAAGCTAGAGAATTAACAATTTCATTGGTGCCACCAACGGCGATCCAACTCGGGTTAGTCTCGAGTAAATAGAATCGAAGACGGGCGCCCGGACACTGTGCTACCACAGTTCGTGTGTCTTGATTATTTATATTTAAAATAGTACGTAACAAATCTGTCCGGGTTGTCACAGAAAGGCTTGGAATTAACTGTTACTCTAGAAACTTTAAGATAAAGAGTAGACATCCATCAACTATACATATATATATAGGTATTTAATTTGATTGTAAATAAAATAATGTGAAAGTCAGCTTATATATGTTTAGTACGGGTCATAGCACTGTTTTTACTTGCGTAGACTTGAGAGCAAGTAAATGTATGCAAAAAAATTGTAAGCCAACATCATTTTAAAGGGCAACTGTTGAATTTCTCGCCAGCTCTTCTTAGTAGAACCTGCTTTCCGAGAAGGTGGTAGGTTAAATGAACGAATCTTTATGTAGAACTAAACCTTTGATAAGAGAGCGCGAGCAACTATGTGAACAAACGCATTTTGAATTTGAATTAGGGTCAGTACTTATTAGTTTCCAAATGCAATGTCTTGGTAGTTCTTTGCGTCGCAAGTTTTATTTACATACCTCCTCAAAATGAACAAAAGAACGACTGATTAGTCGAGGGATTAAAAATAATAAAAACAATTAGTCGATTTTCATTTTTTTAATTCAGATTACACCTGTATATTCGTATGAAAATTTTACGTACACGGTAAAATACTTAATGCATTACATGTTGATAAATACAATTATTTTTTCGTAAACGATCACATTCGGAGACTCTTCAATAGGTATTGCACTTACATACTAAGAGGCACTTTATGCCAACAAGTGTAAACCCACCACATGCGTTTACCATAACCAAACCCCCTTTACAAATAATTCTAAAACTAAAATAATCTACAATATTGACTTATAATATCTGCGAAAGATTCATGTCATCTATATAATCTATACTTTTAACATATTGGAAGTCTGAACGCGTTAATCTCTGGAACTAGTCGGATCTGAAATAGTCGCTTTGTATTTAAAAACTCAATTGTTGAGAATGTTTTACGGATCTTTAACATCATCTAACAGCGATAAACCGGATATAACTGCAGTATACAGCTATCTAAAACAAATATAATATTAAAAACTATTTCGTCCTCTCCATGGCTTACGTTAAACTTAAAATTATTCGAACGTGGTGAGTTTGAACACTTACTACATTTTTTTTCTATCACCATAAACATAAGGCCTATCACATATCTTAAGTAGCTTTATACCTATATAGGCTGAATACGTATAGCTTAGCTCGGATATAAAATTTTGGAAAATTCGCTTTCTCAAAATATTTAAATATCTTAATATTCGTCGAGATTACACCAATACTAAACCTATGATTATAATAGTGACTTATTAAATTTTAATTCGATTACAGTAGGACTTAAGGGTCGGTTTCGCCAGCTAGAGTTAACGTCAAATAATGCTTGACTTTTTTAAAACCTGATTTTTCATTTTTAAATCTATAATAACCTTTAAATTTCGAAGCAGTCGTAAAGCTATCCAAATTAATTTAGATTGCATAGTTTCATTATGGAACTTCTACAACCATAAAACCGTTCAATTATTAGACAGCATATTGATTTTATTATATTTCAATATTCATTTTTATTTGGACGATATTATTACACAACGTTTCGACGTCAGGCATAAAACGAAACTAGGAGCGATGAAAGATAAGGAGAGTCCTATCATAAGCGTATATAGAAGGGGGGAGGGGCCGGCTAGGCCTTGCCCACTCCAGGGTGGTTTAGTGCTCACCCAAGGATAGTTTAGTGCCCACACGAGGATGATCTAGTGCCCATCACAGGATGGTCGAGTGCCCATCCAGGGTGGTCTAGTGCCCACCCCAGGATGGTCTAGTGTCCACCCCAGGATGGTCTAGTGCCCACCCTAAGATGGACTAGTGTCCTCCCCAGGATGGTCTAGTGCCACTCCAAGATGGTCTAATGACACCCCAGGATGGTCTAGTGTCTACCCCTGATACGCAAATGAGTTCTTTACGGGGTACAAAAAGGGATAAATGTTAAAGGCATCTAAAATCGTGTGAAATATGAATCGACAAAAAATTTATCTTAACTTTAAATGGTAGAACCCACCCTTAAGGTCAATGACATACATTATATTGAGGCAAAATGCAAAATAGGAAACTAGCTTTTATATATAATGATCAGATTCATCAAACGTACACAATAACTAATATACAAGCATCACATTGCATTAAAATATATCTTAATTAATAATACAAATAAAATATCATCATAGTCAATGATTATTAATAAAATATAGCGTGTACATAGGTCGTATATTCTATTAAGAAGTATCAGGTTTTTATCAAGAAGTACTTAAATACGCGAGTCAAGTACATCCTTAACATGTACCGTATTGAGATTCTTAATCGCACACAGAATTATTTACATTGTATAATTAATAACCTAAAATACTTATCTGAAGTTTAAGACGTCCAATATTTTAAGGTTACGACAAAATAAGTGTATAAAGAGTCAAATCACGACACTATCGTAGCAAATTCATCTTAAAAGGCTAACTTTTTACTGGCACCCTAATTCATATGTTGTACATACTTCATTAGCAGTCTGGACAGAAATTTCGATATTGTATAATCACTAAATATATGACGGTACATTGGAATACGTAAGGAAGTCATCTTATTGGTCTTTCGTAGCAATATTCACGAGGCACTTTATTAAAAGTATAAAACGCGTACAAGATACAATTAGCACATTAACACTAGCGTATAGCGCCGGTCAACAAAGAATGTGCATGTTCCCCCACTATATTGTCGAATCGTAGCTGTCAAATCGAAAAATATAGTACTTTTTGACAGATCTTTGACAACTCGATGTCAAAGTCATGCACATTCTTAGTTGAATAGCATAGTATATAGTTTTAAGCGAATAATAAAAAAGATAAAATATGATATGTTTCGTTTCTATGCACATTTGAGTCTTCCACGAAATTAAGGCGATCACTGTAGGTCATCACAAACACTAACGTCACATGCTTCGCGCCATTTTGTGCGTTCGGATTTTTAATCTGTATATTGGTCACAGCGCGCAGCCATTTCTGTTTCCGTATAGTTTTTTTAGCTCTGGCATTATAACGTTTTTGACGAAGGTCGACTGTCGGCCAGCGATGGCGTCCCTCTTTGGATTCTTCACGTAGTGCTTGATGCCGGGCTTGTGGATCAAGAACGCGTTGTTCAGTATCATGAAGTCGTAATCCTTCACGCAGAGGATGTAACCCTGAAATGAGAAAAAAAGGCAAATATTAAAATAAACTCACAAAATATGTGGGTATGCGACTTACTAAAAATTAGGATAAATTTGAATATTATTTAATGTTGCCATATCAACAAAAAATTAAACAGTATACAAATTCAGAATAACAGGTTCTTTAAACTTAACAAATTACAATAATTTGTAAAGTGTAATTTAAATAAAATCGACTAAATGGGATTAGGAGGGAAATTTAGTATTTTTATGTTTATGTCAAAAATCAAGCAACTGTATCGATTTGCAGGAAAAAAAAATATGGGACCCATCTCAAAATATATGCTTTCAAATATTTAAAAAAAAAATATATTAAAAAAATCATATTTAATTTACAACAGTAGTATAAATGACTAAATGATCGTAAGCACCACACAACCGTACACGCACGTCTGCGTTTGCGTCCCAAACTATAATCTCCCGTATTTATTGCTTCCATCGCTCAGCTCCGCTCCCACATCAACGTATGCGAATTCACAAAGCTGCAGTCCGCATTCGAGGCACGCGCAATGAATTTAAGAGCATCGGAATTAAGCGCTGGATCACGAGCCTAACGGGCTCCGTACTCGCAAATCAGCATGTTCATTGTCGAACGCACATGCAAATTTTGCGTTTCAGCGGCTGCTTCATTGACTTTCTAATTTATGGATAGACTAGGGGTGTTTTACCGTTGTAATTCAACGAACCAAGACTTAAAGGTACCATTCACTAGACGTCTGGACGTCGTTTGTCAGAAATTGGACGGCTTTCAAATAAACGGGACACGGAACGGCGTCCGTTTCACACATGAACCTATAAGGGAAAGATGGCGACCTATTCAGTTCGGTAAATGTCACGTGAATGGGACTCCTTAGACTTAATTTCGATCCGTACTAGATACTGATATTTGCAATTCACATTTGATTTACATTTGCTTCGCACTAGTAATTAAAATTTGCAATATGAATAGTTTGAAAGTGTAAATATTAGTGCTGAGTTGAATTCCATGTGTGTCATATGACCAATTTCTGGTCATATGACACACATGGAATTTGCAGAAGGTCTGCGGAAAGTGTTTTATGAACCATAGACTGTTTCAGATGTAGTTTTTTCGTCATATAAATTTTATATCTGTTGATAGTGTTTATAAAACTTTTACAACAGGGACTGTATACCAGCTTTCAAACCACTCGTTTGGGTCATTCAAATCAAATGAAGAATCTTTATTCAACATTTGAGTGATAACACTTGCTTATTGATTGTCAAAATACTACCACCGGTTCGGAAAGAGAGTGACTGGGTTGAAAAGAACCGGCGTTAGAAACTCAGGGAGACTAAAATATATGTTTTAAAAGTAAAAATATAATTGAATATACAATGAGTAAATTTTTACCGCCTCCGAAGCCTAGCGGTATGGGCCCTTGCTTTGTAAACCGGAGGTCGTGGGTTCGAATCCCGCGGGGGAACAATAACTTTTCTTGGTTGGATTAGGGCAATGCGGGCTGATCACCCGATTGCCTGAAAAGAAAGATGATGCATGCGTCGGAAGGGCATGTAAAAAGTCGGTCCTGCGCCTGAACACTCTGTGTCTCGTGTCGGATATCCGTCCTATCGAGCTATGAGAGTAAAGGAACAGAGAGTGCACCTGTGTTTGCGCGTACATTTGTGCACTATAGTATCTCCTGCGCAGTTGGCTAATCTTAGATTAGATTGGCCGCCGTGGCCGTAATTTCGGTCAGGAGGACTTTTTATTTTTATAAGATGGCGTAGCAAAAAAGTACAATCACTACGAATCTTTATAATTTTTCCTTCAGTTTCATCTATTTATCTTTTAATTTTTTATATTTACATTTACTATCTGTCACATTACTATCAATTTAAATATATTTATTATATATTTAACAATTAAATTTGCCAGACATTTCACATCTGACTGGTATACTGTTACCACGCTTATTTCTATGTATTGATACAAACCTTTCTCAGGAAGGTTTAGTGTTTTTCTTAAGTCTATTTATCTATTGAATAATACCATTTTATATGACCTACTCTTAGGTAACCGCTAAGAATATATTGCCCTCATCATACTTATTTTTGCTGGCTGCAAGGATTATTATTCGATATAAGCAATTTAAAAAAATGAACTCTGATATGTGGCACCTTAGATGAGTAGTTTTTGCAGCCGGCCTTGTGCTACGGTGCAATATTAAAATCATATTATATTATATCATATCTAAGAATAATTCCGTAATAACTTAATATTATATAAATATTGAATTGTCTACTAACAATTTGTCAGCGTTTTGGTACGCTCCGGAATCAGATGGGAGTATGCTATAAATACATTCAAATGTATTAATGTGGGATGCGTGAAGCGCTGTGACGTAGGCAGCGGTGATCTTACAACCCAGATGGATTTATGACGTTTTCGCTGATTTCATAAGTTTGACGATAAAATAACGTTTGAGATGTTTATAAAGCATATTAGATCATTTGATTTAACGCTTATTTTGTTCCTTGGCCTTGTGTCTAGTCTTTCTTGAAGGATTTATTAAAAGTTATTTACGGATTTTATCGAGTTTTGATTTGATATTATATAACTCTTTACAGAGTTTAAGGTTATGGGTTATACTGATTGATAAAATCCATAAATTACTTTTATTTTATTAGTGTTGTGAGTTAGCAATTTCTTATTTGACAATGTAGAATGTTACTTCTTTGCTGTGTACATGTGTATGTGAGTGTCAAAAATGGTAACGCCATTTTAGTGTCGTTAGAAATAAGTTTTGTTTTATGTAATATTTTGCTATGTTTATCTACTTTATCTAGTTCGGCTATTATATACGTTTTATTTTTAATTTGCAAATAAAAAGAAACAATTTAATTAACAATGAACGTTTCAACTCTTTAAACTGACATTTAGTGTTTCAGTGGCAAACATAAAAGAAGGTTACTAACTTTAAAAATGTCAATGAAAAAAAAATGTTCTTAAGTGTATCGCCGTTGTTTGTCCTTATATAAATAAATGAATAAATTAAATTTAACTGCGTTTCCTGCTGCCCGTATAGGTCCTACGTGTATGTCCTTAAAAGTATAACACACTTATACCATCTGATTCAAAGTATTTAACTTCGTAGAAATCTGGTGTGCTAATGTGTCAATATTTGTTAATGCGCCTGGATTCAACATCAGTGTGTTGGTCCGACGGAGTTCTACCGTCACACAATTGCGTATAACCCAAATTAAATTAAATTAACTTTAAACAAGTTTATTTTCACCGAATAATACAAAACCGAATTCAAACGGTCACATTTAAGAAAACGGTGCAAAAAATCAGAACAAATGAGAAAACTATGCTACTGACTGAATGATATAATGTATGCTAAATTAACTTATCGTTGTGCACGGCCAGAGGAGCCTTACCGCCTAACAAAATAATGATGTATAATTAATTAATTAACACACTAAAACCAAACTTAATCTAATAAAATATCACTTAAAGGCTAGTACCAAAATAATTTATGCGACATTTATACGGTAATGACAGACTTTACAGTCGCAGTATTAACATAGTATTATTCGGTGATAGAGATAAATAGTTGACAAGGACAAAAATTGAGGATTTCATTGGTATTACTGATATCCTGATCCTGTGGTCATTTCTTAACTAAAACGCATTAAGACAAATCGGTCACATTAAAAAAAAGCGTTGCAAAAAATCTGAACGCATGACAAAACTAGGGCATAACGATTATCGCGTTACAAGAAAAAAAATCGGCTTTGTTATTTCAACGAGTTGGTATTTAAAGAGCGCAGACAACTGTTCATCCGGGGACGTCACGGGAATTGTTCCACGACGCGGATCCGTATGCGTAGGCTAATTTTTTCACGTCTGGCCACCGGCCAGGTGTTTTGGCGGTCTTTGTCAATGCTGGATTTATTAATACATTGCATTGTCGCTCATTTGACACTGCTAATAGTCCGTCCTTTAATTCTAATTCCGTTAATCTCAGTTCTGCTAATATGTTTCTATATACATCTGTCGACGCGTAAGTAGATGATTGTGTTATCATGTGTAGGATACTAAATAACATTTGGAAGTGGTCAGTAAAACTATAGGAAGGCGGATCTTAAAAGATTTTGAAATAAAATTGTGCATGATATGCAAATCCAGGTTTATTATGGTTTGTTAACGTTATTAACGTGAGTTTTAATGAAAATCGTAATTATATTTATGAACACATTCACCCGCATGTAGTGCAGTATTAACTCAATACATTAATGAGGTCAGATATGATACTAATGTTAATGATCAATTGAATATATTTCCTGTGCATCTATTTTTTTATTTTGATGATGTATCTCACCTGATGGTATGTGGCGATACAATTATAGATATTAAGTACGGTTAAATATTTTATCATTCACTATATTTAATATTCACTATTTCTTGAAGATGCCAACGCTATGTTTGGATGGAAACGCAATCGCTGGCAGGTTATTCCAATATCCAATACATTACGGTTGATAATAGATGATTCTAGTAACAACTCAAATATTTGAGTCCTCCATCCAGATGCTTAAAAAATATGAAAAGAGAACGGAAAAAGCAATATCTTAATGTGCACAACTATATTTCGACTAATACAGTCGTTGCCTACAGCGCTAGAAGTAAAATATGTTATTTACGACATATTTTGCGTAAAAATATATTGTTTCAAATGAAATGGAACTTTTACACAGAGTCTGCCAATTTTAGTACTTTATAAGCTGAGCCATAAGTTAATGAAAACTATCTTTTCTTTTAGTACGGTCTAGTTGAGTCTAGGCTCAGGCTGAAGTAAAGAATAAATATTAGCTTTATAATAACTACTTCAGAACTAATCCTTCAATTTTAATTTTAGGGACACATAGAGATAATGAGCTAAAATTTGTATCAAAAATAAAATATCAAAGTAAAAATAAAAATAAAATGAAAGGCCGTTTATATTTTAAAACTCAAAAGAGAACCAGACTACTATTAGGAATAAAGTAGGAAACCTTTTGTGAAATGTAATTTCACCAGCGGTATTCCTGGACCAATACGAATTAGGGACCTTCGAGTAACGAGCTTACTTTTATTTTAAAGGCCGGCAACGCTCTTGTAACTCCTGCGAGAGTAAATGGGCAGCGGTGATCACTTAACATCAGATGAGCCGTCTGTTTGTTTGCCTCCTTCCCCATAAAAAAAAACTTAGACTTATGAAATATTGCTTGCAATATGTCA
>JAOCPS010675061.1:0-10694 GCA_025505425.1 Graphium colonna | reverse complement strand
AGGGGCATTCGACCGAAATTTCAAATAAATAGACGAAGCATAGATACGATGCCAGCAGCGAACAGACGGTCAGCTGGCGCAGTTCATTGACCCGAAAACCGCTAGGATGTATATGGATTTCGTAAATAATTACTGAACTTTCGATAACGTTTGCACAGTGGTCATAAATATTTACATTAGATATTACATTTATACTTCATATATGATACCCACTTGAAGCATCGTTGAATATTGGAGGTGACTCAGCGTCATCCTATATAATAGTTTTGAATAATAACTTCATTATTTTTATTGTTACTCTTTTAAATTGTTTTTATAGATTAATACCATGATTATTTTGTAACCTTTTCAATAATGTACCCCTTTTTATCACACTATATAAGGTATAATACACTTAGCACATAAACAAATCAATAATTTATAATAATACCATATTTTCTACATAAAGATAAATTTTAGATCTGGCATAACGAATGTGCTATACCAATGATAAAATTTAAAAGGACAGCTTCAATTCAGGCCTTCGTTTAAATTCTTATTAAGAAAAAGTAATTCTGAGTAATTTTGAAATACTACTTGACCTACGCTTTTGAGCATTACTCAGAGATTTTTCCTCGAGACCTCATTCCGGCCATCGGGGCGAAACGTTGCCCATGAATAAAGAAAAATTAATTAAGTATTTTGCATAAGTAAAAGTAAAATCCGACGCAGACGTCCTCTCTAGGGGTGGGGAGGGTAAAATAAAAAAGTTGTTATATTGTGTACGTATATCTAATAGAAGATTCCAGCGCAATAAAGAGAAAACGAATTTATATCAGTTTGTTTTTTTATGAAAATGAAGACAAACGGGCAGACGGTTCACCTGATGTGAATCAATCCCGTCACCCTTAGACACACGCACACGCAACATCTGGAGAATCATGATTGCGTTGTCTACTAAAGAAATTGGATGATAGAATAGTTTTTGGAACGGATGGAAAAGAGAAGGGTAGATTTGACCATCCGGCATCCCCACAAGTAATGCATACTTGATTTTATGCCGACTTTATAAAGGGCGGTGGTACCTCCACGGGCGAGGTAATGAAAGTGCAGCAAAAGCCGTGAAAATATGTTATGTTTCAAAATTGTTTATACATGTTACGATTTTTTAATAAATTCTAACATTTAGAAGTTTAATATTGAAAATGGTATTTATTATGCACCTTAATGTTACACGTAGGAACACGAGCGTGTTATTAGATAAAATTAAATAAAGAAAATACGTAAAATGTAGTTTTCGCTCCCTACTTCGCCTGCTTAATGTAGATACTGTTTTTTTGGTATATTATACTTTTGCTGGAATCCTTATCCTTTTCCTCTGTTCTTTTTCGTTTTTTACCGACTCAAAAAAAGGAAGGTTCCCAATTCGATTGTTTATGTACGTTCTATACAAATTTTATTCAATGTCCACGCATATTTTCGTCATTTACAGACAGATTTTTGGAATTTCTTTTTTCTTCTTATAGGGTGTTCTTCCAACAACCAATTACATTTTATTTAAATGACAGAGCGTTTTTTCATAAATAGTACATACATTAAAAAAAATGGTTCATTAGTTGGTTCTTTAAACAAAAAGAACCAAATTTAGAAATGTTCGTTATCGAATCGTTCAGTACATATCTGCGCAACTTATGAACTGATTTGAAAAACTATTTTTTTATCTACAAGAGTACAATGGTCCTACATTTATTTCTTAAAAAATCGGATTAGCCGATTGTTTTTAAAATCAAAATAACGGAGAAGATATGTTTGGAAAGTACACTTTTAAGGCTTTTGAAGTCGGTTTTTGTAATTTTCTGTGAAAATAAACATGTATTGACGACTTTACATAAGTGACAAAACTGTAACAAAAATACAAATACAGACGAACAAAATCACTTTCGCATTTTTAAGTTAACGATTAGTAATCATCAGTAACCCTTCCAATCGTTACTTTCAATAATACGAACGTATGGAAAAACAAAATTTCTATAGGGCGTTGATGGAGTAGGGTATGGCAGGCATATAACACGAGGGGAAGACTTAAAAACATTCTACTTGGCCTTAAAACCAATATTATTTACAATGGTTACAATCATTTCGATTAAAAATATTAAAATAAACAAGTTTGTTTTCACAGAAAATTATATAAACCGACTTCAAACTCCTTAAAAGTGTACTTTCATAACATATCTTCACCATTATTTTGATTTTAAAAACAAACTATTACTCCGATTTTTATAAAATTAATCAAAAATAAATATAATAGTCATTGGGAAAGTGTGTACCCGATTATATAAAAAAATTTTTTTTTTTAATCAGTTCTTAAGTTGCGGAGATATGTGCAAACATTCCTAAATTATTTTTTTTTATATTTAAAAACAAACTAATAAACTGATTTTTCTGAAAATTTTATGGGACTATCTACGAAGAATACTCTATCACATAAAAAGTATTTTTCTTTAATATATTCATAAATGACGGAGATACGCGCAAAGATACATAAAATCAATTTCATTATTTGGATTTAAAAGAAACACTAATGAACCAATTTATGTAAAAAATTTATGAAATGGAATATCTTATAAGATGAAAAAAAATTGAAATCGATTCATAAATGGCAGAGACATGCGCGAACGCACATAAAAAAAACATATAAGCATTCGAATTGAGTACCTTATTTTTATAAAAATAAGGTATTCAATTCGAATATGATAAAATTTAAAAATGGGTCCTTAATAAGCGAAGATATCAGGAAAGACACAATAAAATAGATACATAAAACCTTCCCTTTTTGAAGTTGCTCAAAAAGGGAATTTATTTTATTACTCTTGTGTTACAATGTTAACAGCTGTTCTTATAATCGAGTTACATTCAACGCACTTACAGACGTGGCGTGATCACACACAGGTGCGTGTCTCAATGGCAAACAAACACACGTGCCCAAGAGCACGTTTTTGACATCGTCCAAAAGCAAATATTTCACGTAGAAACGGAGAAATTGCTGTCATCGTATTCCTAACGAATTTTTATGTTAATCAGTGTATATTTTACAATACGTAGGTTTTAGTGCAGAGTTAAGAAAAAAAATTAAATTTATTTAATAAAGAGCCGTGGTAGCTCAGTGTACGGGCGCTCGCCTTCAACTCCATTTACTCGAGACGAACCTGAGGTCGATCCCTGGTGCCGACAGCAATGAAATTGTCAATTTTTTAACTGAAATTCTAAGTGCTGACTAACCAAGTCCTCTGCGGTGAAGGAAAACATCGTGAGGAAACCTGCATATCTAAGAAACAATATTTCTGAAATATGTGAAGTTCGCCAATCCGTACTTGGGCTGCGTGGTGGACTTATGCCCTATACCCCTGTCTAGAAGAGGCCTTTTCCCAGCAGTGGGACATTTAAAAATAGGCTGTTACTTTACTTTTACTTTTAATAAATAGTTTTGGCAAATCAACAGTTTAGTTGAAGGTATTTTCTTATCCTAACTAGGTATTACGAATGCAACAGCTAGTTCGTTTGTTCTTCATACATTTCGTTCTTGCAACTTTGGAGCGCCAATATCCTAATGGTTAACCATTGTATACGGATATCCAATCACGTGGTGGAGGGTGCGAATCTCAGCCTTCGACTAATGTCTTGAACTATATCCTAGCACAAGTCTACAGCTTAATCGGAATAGTTAAGAAATATTTGTAAAACTTCAAAATAATTTGCCAGTGCACCTGTGTTTGCGCGTACACTTTTGCATTGTAATATCTCCTGCTCAGTTGGTTAATCTCGAAGAAGATTAGCCGCCGTGGTTTGTAATTCGGTCAGGAGGACTTTATAATAACAGCTTAGTTTACAGATATGAATATATTCTTGTTGTTTCAGTGCGACGACGTGAAAAAAATCGACCAAAGGAATATCACAAAAAAAGTAATTGAAGAAAATTTAAGCATTTAAAGTAATTAAATAAAAAGTGAAATGATGGTTTTGAATATGGCAGAAGAAAAATTCATAGTGCCATATGTATTTTCATACAAGGTATTCTACATTTTTTAAAGTATATCCATCGTGGATCCCACGCTTTTAGACCTTTTGGCTTTATTAGGCAAACGAATCCTATCACCCCTTACCATTGAATGCTACAGCGTAAGGCTTTCGATTTTGATACAATCTAAAAAACCCCCTTACAACCTGCAAGCAAATATGTGAGCGCACGCATAAGCCTGCGTAAAGCACCTCCCTCCCTTCCCACACTGCTTGTGCGTGCGCTCTCGTCCACGGTGATGCAGACAAAACCACCACCAAGCACTAATGTTAGCTGGACCATGCAGAATTCCACATCAGCAAGCAGGTGGTTACCCTCACACTCGACGCACATTTCGCTCCGACACCGGAGCATCCTCAGGATGTTGCCTCTACGTACAGCGTTCGTTGAGTGAACAGCCGTTCGTCGCAATATTTGCTTGCAGGTTGTAAGGGGTTTTTTTTTCTTAGTTGCTAATAAAATGGTCTAATAGAATCTGTTTACTACGAACTTCCACAAAGTAACGCCTGATTCTATTAAATATTCGATTTAGATTCCAGACTCATTAATTCCGAGGGACCTGCAAATAGTATACTATAGTGGTTCAGCACAAAAGAGTCCATATCTATCAGGATCCTTTCAAATGCAAAATCTTTTGTAAAGGGCTAAGTAGTTCAGAAACGTTGTTTTGCATTTATATACGATATATTTTTATACCTAGAATGGATATTTCTTATATTTATTTCACGAGAATATAACGGTTTATACACTATGAAAGTGATTTCAAAAGCAGTTCTTCTTTATTTACGAGCAAGTTTTCTCTGACATCTATTAATTTTCTGAACGTTTGTGGTGGTGCAAGAGTACTGTGCCGAATACCTTTAAAATCGAAAAGACCACCTATATACAGGCCGTTATCTGTTAACCGTATAGTACTGCTAAAAGTCCATTGCGATGTTCTCTCTCTCTCGTATCCTTTTATTAATCATTATTTTTCAATTTCAATTCCTTGCTAGTGTTCGGCAATAAAAGTATTAGCTAAAACTCACCCTTTTTCTCCTGGTCCCAATTTATTCTCTACAACGGCAGTCGCCCTTAAGCGGTTATCCGGCTGTTCACCCAGCAACTTCTCGCATCTGCCGTTGCTCAGATGCTCTCTCGCCACACTCAACGCGTCACTTTTAACCGAGTCTTTTCCACCATTCACTTCACTCTCCACTCTCACTTCGCACTCCACTGTTATCTTCACTTTCTCACTCGAATCCTTCTCGTGCTTCTCCGGCTCTATACTCTTCTCATCTATGTCCTTCTTCGTGTCAGCTATTCCGTTCGCTATTACTGGAGCTGGTTTCGCTTGCAGAGATTTCGGTTGAGATTTTGGAGAAGATATGGTCGGCTTGCTCTCTATTGCGCCATTCTCGTTGATCGATGTGACGTAGACGGCGGAGTTGGCGATGTACCCGTTTATCTCTTGCCGGTTCTCCGGTTGCGTTCGTTTCTTTTTGTTTAACTGTAAAGGAAGAATAGGATTGTATTGATACATAGTTTACGTAAACAGTAACTTGTTTCTGAAAATTGGTCGAAAAGTATTTTTATCTAACATATACTTACATTGTAATGCGATACCTGAAAGAAAACATCAGCAGTTATAATTAAATTACATATTTTAGACGATATTATAAAAAAATTGTAGAAACCGGTTCGTATCAAGGACAATGAGATTGGTACAAATGTATACGGGGTAACTGGTGAGTCACTAATGATATTAAAAGAAAGCACTCGGTACTCGATTGCCATCATATTTAAGTAATAAAACAAGGGACATAGTTTTCGACCAAGTTTTCAATAAATGATTCAAATGTGGCAGTTCAGAAAGGGGGCGCCCAATCGTATGCTCTAAAAGCCCCCCGCCTTCCGCATAGTGTCCGCTAGGTTGAACGTGCATTGCGTCATTTTATGACTTTCGATTATATTTACTCAGTGATAAATTAATATTTGTTCTTTATTATTATTTATGTACGATCCCCAAATATAACGTCATCTAGTATTGAAAGTGACTTACCAATCATCCTGTATATTCGAGTTTAATGTTTGGTTACAGTTTGTATGGTATTGAATGGCGTCAAACAATAGGCTATCAGGAAGCGAAGTTGCCAAATACCCAAGCCTGCTACGGTACAGTTGCCGATTGCATTCGCTTCCTCTTGTACTCAAACCATTTAATATCACTGTGTATCGTTTTTAACCGACTTTAAAATGGAAGTCAATTCCTATATTTGTTTCTTATGTACGTTCAGGTATTACTCTAACAGTTATAATACGATTTTAAAAATGCTTTATAATATATAATAAATAAATTAGCAGCAAAATCGTTTGAGTAGTTTGTTTTTGAAATCAAAATATGTCACAACAGTTCACTTCTAAAGAATTTGAAGTCGATTTTTTACATGTATATTGAACGAGGTCCTGATATTTAGATCACGAAAATGTTAAATCACCTCAATTTTTCCTCTAACAGTGCAGCGCAACAGGAGCGCGGGTGCCATAGGCAAATTGACAACACTCAAAATAATTTTTTTTTTCGGTGACAGGAAACCTATACCAAGTAAATAGTTACTTGTAAACCCAAAAAATTCAAAGGAATACAGTTCAATAATTTTATAAAAAAATAAAGTATCTTTCGGACTACATTATTTTAGTTAGGTAAAAAAAAAATTAGATAGTTAAATTTGTTAATGTCAAATTGGTTGAGAATAGTTTATACCTATATTATATACAACAAGAAAAGTCCTATGTCTGACATTTGAAGTAAGGGTATAGAATGCTGAAGTAAAAAATTATAAAAGCGGCACCAAAAAGTCTCATGCATTGGGATCAAAATTACATGTAAAATTTTCTACGATATTACCCTCAATGGATTTGATGTTTGAACAGGGATTTTAATTTAAAGTATAGAAATATACATATCGCTATTCCTACATGACGTGTACACAATCAATACAGATGTAGAATGCAATAGAAACAATTTTTGATGAATCGATTTTAAGATTTTATCAAATATCTCCGAAACCCGGTGTGTTGTAACTTGATGCAATTTGGGACGGTATGCCATATAAAAATGGGCATTGTTCTTTTAATAATGGTTAAAATAAACAGTCCGGTATCTTTGGATCAGATTTGGTGTGCGTTGAACTATCAACCACATTTGTGGCAGCAATGGTACTATGTATGTAGGCCTACGAACCGCACAATATTTATTAAGCAAAACAATTCCCCAAGGTGAATACAGAGGACTTAAACTTGCAAGATTTGTTTGTAAGTCTAAGAAATCAAATCGATCGTAAAAAGTTAGATAGCAGAAGATTGGAGACGTTGGAATGACATCAAATAAAAAAATAATTTTGAAAATCGGTTCAAAACTTGCGGAAAATGAGAACCTCTTACTTTTTTAAAGTCAGTTGAAAATAGGTGAATCTTGTGACTACTTAAGGATACAAGGCCACAATTTTTAAATGACTATACATAAAATAATGAATGAAAATAAATAGGAAAGGTCACAAACCCACGATTGTGTTTACGGTATAATCGCATTAATCAGCGGTAAAAGGTGTGTTTTCGAAAAAAAAAACGTGAATGTTACCGAAAAGGTTTTATGCGAGCCGAAGAGAGATTTGGCGCGAATCAACAACAAGGGGTTGGAGGTTTTTTTAAACGCTAATGGATCGACGTGGGGTTGGACGTTTAATCCATCATAAAACCGGGAACGGACCAGTGATGTCTATGCAACACAAGAAAAATACCAGCTTTTTAACATAATATTAGTTTTGTAAAAAATGGAACGGGTAACAAAAAATACCTAAGGTAGAGTATAACATCTTTGCACAGCTTTTGCAGCTCGCGCCCTCCCGGAGAAGTGCTACCACCCTTTATAAAGTCGGCATAAAATAAAGTATGCATGACTTGTGGGGATGCCGGATGGCCATGTCTATCTTCTCTTTTCCAACTCCTTTTCCCTCTAAATCCTTAATTCCGACCCATGCTATCTAACAAACCTATTCAATCCATTTTTCTATGTTGACAACGCACTCGGGGTTCTCCAGTTCTCCAGACGGGATCACTTAAGATAGGTAAACCGTCTGCTCGTTTGCCTTCCTTTCCATAAGTAAATATATCTAAAATAAAAAATCACGAAAAACATTACTTTATGATAGAATAATTGTCGTTTGTAAATGGAAAACCATTATTAGGCGTAGTGACAACAAGAAAGTAATTTTATCTATTCAAACTTAATTGTTCTTTCACTAAAACAGAACAGATAAACTAAAGTTTACCGTGATATGGAATGTTTTTGTAAATTCTGTTTACGTACCATTGTAAAATGCGATGGTACGTGGTACGCGTACCATTATAATGGTACGTATAACATCACTAGCAGCGACAAGTGAGGCGAGCACAGATAATAATGGTTGTGTTGACGAGGATTAAAAAACCTAACTCGTGCGGCATTTTATCTGCCGTTTTCAGGTTTTGTGACCTTAACTTTTTTTAAATTCCAAAGCAATAATTGCACATATGCAATAATAAACATCTAATCACTACTTTAATAAAAATCCCTAGTTAATTTAGACGATGATGTGTTATACGTAGGAAACGGAAGTTAATATATAAGACACAAATTTTGTTTTAGTAAGAATATAGAGGACACGTTTTTTATTTTTAATATCGTAAGACAAAAATAAAGCCAATAATAGCTTTTTAAATTAAACAACTTTACGGATTTTATCGCGGTTTATTTTTAAATTTTCTCACGAGACGTTTGATGTCCTGATTTTACCTGTCAATCCTGCATACTGTCAGCTTGAATATTAATTTTAGTCCCATCTACGCAGTAACTACTTATGGCGGCGGACATCAAACGCCTCAGTCCTACCCGTGACCATGAACGCTATAAAAGGTTCAAAAAGACAGGTTGTAGAATTAAAAATAAACCGCGATAATATCAGTAAAGTTATTTAATATGAAATGTCGAATATTCGCATACCTCTTAGAAATATTAGAATTAGAGTGGATATTCTTTTTAAAAGTCTGTAGGTTCTACCTAATCCTAAAATGTTTTTGGTGGCAATAAATATCAGGGCACGCAAAGTAGGAATTGAAATATCTTCATAAGTGTTGTGTTATTATAATATTTAAAATATATTACTTTGCCATATTTGTAAAATATAAAAAAACTGTAAAGAAACTTTGGTCATCAAAAATCAGAACTTACATTAGACAGGTTTTCCATTTAAAGAAGCCTTTTGAGGCTATTAGGAGTAGTTTTAGGTTAGAATTTCAACACTATGAAACAAATCACAAACTGGGACTTTCAATATTGAGTCAATATGCCCACGCCATGTTTCATTGCCAATGAAAAAGTGGAAGGTTTCAAGGTGCAATGCCATCATGAAGCTAGTCAACATTCACTAAGTATTACAACGATAAAATAGATATTAACAAATACCCTGAATAATGTCAACTAAGACCCTGAAAACAATTGATGATATTCAAAGTGCTGGGCAAATTACATTAGGTATTGTTTCCTTCTGGGACACTTCTTTCTTTGTTATGCCAATATTTTTACTTGATAGAGAATATTAATATAGACCCGTGTATAGCGAAATTTCTAGGCAACGATTGGTTTTCGAGAAAAAATATATAAAGTTTGCAATATGTATGAAAAGCCGCTATTTTTCACACCCAATCGCGATGTCTGTAAATATTAAACATAGAAAATATTTCCAGTTGGTTGAAATTTGTAATCGATTTAACGCATATATAGATTCTTTAAATACAAGATTCTTGTATAAAAATAAAAAAAAAAGTGCAGTTTACTTTTGCGTTCTAATTTGGTACCAAATTATTTAATATTATGTATAGTCACTTAATAAGAAATTTAAGTCTACTTAACATTAAACGGTATGATTGATGAGCCACTGACGATATTAAACGAGAGCACTGGGTAGTTGATTGTCATCATATTTATGTAAAAAAAAATTAGGGGTTTTAGGGGCATAGTAGTATACACTTCTTCTAAGCCAACCAATAAATAAATACGTGTGTGTGACAAAGCTATATGAGTTTGTAATCCGAAGGCACGTCCCTGCAATCATGAATGTATCCACGGGGCCATCCCTAGCACTGCACCGCAGGCAGGTCGAGCTGGTCGGATGAAACGTAAAAACCACTTCCATACCTCCATTAAAAGCACCGCTCCATTGCGTAACACTATTGTTATTGCGCTTTTTATGAGCCTCGTGTAATCACATACACTTCGCTCTTGAAAACTATATGCGCTGTATGACTCATACGATCTTATCGCGAACCTCGAGGTCGTTTCAAATATAGATTTATTAATGTCGACAGCTGTTTTTGTCAAGTAAAAACGTAACAGCCTATTTTTAAATTATCCCACTGCTAAGCTAAGGCCTCCTCTAGAAAGAGGGTATAGGGCATAGTCCACCACACGGCTCCAGTCGATTTCACATATGTATCTTATAAATATTATTTCATAGATATGCAGGTTTACTCACGATATTTTCATCAGACCACGTGGTAAATCAGCACTTAAAATTGTAATTGAAATTGACAATTTCATTGGTGCCGGGGATCGAACTCAGGT
>JAOCPS010674951.1:0-10694 GCA_025505425.1 Graphium colonna | reverse complement strand
GGATTCGAACCCATGACCTCCGGTTTTACAAAGCAACGGTTCATACCACTAGGCTACGGAGGCGGTAAATATAATTCGTACTATACCTATTGCTAAAAATATCATTTTGGCATTAAAGCAGCGTCTGAAAATGAACCATACACTAGATTTAAAAATTAACCTCCACCAATACAACTCTGAAAACGGCATTCGATTAAATGCAGTACTTTTTGTGTGATACGTGTTCCAACGTAGACACAGACACAGAATAATTCTAAAAAAATTGGCTTCTATTTCTATTATAGAGGTATTCATTTTTTTTTGAATCTTCATCGTACAGGCATCAGCAAGTTATAATTTCATTATATGTAAGTAAAAGACACATCCAACGCGGTGGATAGTTTCGAGAATAAATAAAACTTTTAGCAACATAAAAATAATGATTTTAAAGAGCTCGCGCACTTAACAGATTTATATATATTTTTTTTACATAAAACCCTTTTTCAATTACTTCAAATTAAAAATAAGGTAATGTTTATACCATTAGTTATTTGGCAGTTCAAGTGCCGTCTAAATTAATCAATCCGTTTTGGACATTAGCCGACCCAAACAAAAACAAAACCAATACACATATTTGAATGTTATTATTCGATATTTCAAAATTGAAATATTTGTCGGTAAAGTTGACATGGAGTATTAAAATCTAAATAATTTTTACGAAGCTCTCTAATATGCTTTGATTTCGCTGAAATTGTTCCGTGTCTTCTCTCACATCAATACGTTCTGAATTTTCACTCAAAGATATTTTTATCTTTCTCGCTTTTAAATCATGAACTTAGGCAGAAATACTTCAAAGGAGATTACAACGTTTTATATGATTGTTCTTTCAAATCACCACACACAGTTTACCAAATCGGAAAAATAGACACACAAAAGAAACGCAAGCTGTCCTGACTTATACATCGCATAATTATTGTTTTATCTATTGTTTGTTATATATATTGTTGTATCTTAAAGAATGTTTGATAATAATTAGTACGGTACCAATTTGCAGATTTGCATTGGGAGACCAAAAACGAATATTATTTACTTTTCAACAGCAGGTTCTAATAGACTAAAAACTAAAACACATTGTTTTCTAGCCTTTTCACCGCTTAGTGGGTCCTTAATTTGCACACTCAAGGTCTTGGGTTCTATTTCTAGAAGGGAACAATAACTCTGTGTTGTTGTTTCTTGGTTGGATTAGGACATCCGGGCTGAGCACTCGATTGTCCGAGAATAAAAATGATCCACGCGTTAGATGGCCATGTAAAACAGTCGCTCCTGCGCTCGATCTCTCCCTCCGATCGTGTCGGATATCCGTCCCATCGGACTATGAAACTAAAGGAGTTGAGAGTGCCTGTGTTTGTGCATACTATTGTGCACTATAATATCTTCTGAGCAGTTGGCTGGCCTGTGAAGTAGGTTCGCAACTGTGGAACTCAATCGGTCAGGTGGACTTTACTCCATTGTAGATACAGTCGTACCGTAGTTATATGGTTTCGTTTGGTTAGTAATCATATCGCTTATATCAATTAAACCAACAGAGTTAGTTAAGAAGGTATTTACTATAAATATTATTAACAATCTTCCTCATAATTATTGATAACAATAATAAAAATATATAAATATATTACTAAAGGGTCTTTATTTTCATTATCTACCTGTACTCTGCTGTTTTTCATCGATGTTGTTAAATTTCTAAACATAATGTTATTTAAAGAGATGGGAGCAAATGAGCGGTTCAACTGATGGTAAGTGATCGCCACCGCCCACGGACTTCCGCAACACCAGACGATTTACACGACGTTGCCTGCTTTTGAGATAGGAGAAGACCCTTTTCTTAAAGGTCTCTAAATGGCAAAGCAGGTGATAGTCGATACCATAGAGGTGTCAAACGTTTTTTAGTTGAATTAATAAAAATATTGGCCTATCGGTAATACAACTTATACTTATGAAAATACTATAAATATATCTTCTTTACGCCTCTATCTTTAGTATGGTTACTAATTAGAACAACAGTAACGTTATGTTGGTCCTTTTGTGTAGATTTTAAAGGATCCTTCTCTTTCATTATGTAGCAGGCTTACTCTGAGACGCAAGGCGTCATAAAGCAGGTGCTTTATAAAATATGAGAACGTTTAATTAGGCAAGTTCATATTGAAGCGGTATGTGCTTGAGAGATCTTCCTGTGGCTTTAACGCGGCTCTCATATCCTGTTGTTTAAAACATTAACTATTTTATGCATAATGTACCTTAAAATAGCGATGGCTTAATATTTAGTGTCAGATTGGTATTTCGGTTTCTTTTTCTAAGGCGTGGAATTCATGATGGATTATTTTCAGGATTTTAAGGATTTGAACAAACCAACAGTGCAAAGCTCTTCCATTAAGATGATTATTTTGATTTTATTCTATTAATAAATACCGTGATTTGGCCTAAGAATATTTCGATTGAAAAATCAAATAGTAGTGTTCGAAAACACGGACAACTTTAAATATTTCAACGTGTTTTTTCTTTAAAATGAATTATTTAGTTCGAAATACTATAAATTTAACTGGCGTTGATCAATGCTTTGAAAATGTTAACAAAAATTTGAAATAAATCCAAATCTCAAGTGCTATGAAAACAGTTTTTCATCGTCATTCTATTACTAAACCAAGTTGCTATCCGGTCGCAATCATTTATTCAGCGAATACCGAATTTTCGCCCTAATGCTGCCATGATTGATCGCTCCTCATAATACACAAACTGCGGAAGTTAGCACGTCAACAGCTCAACTGGACTCAGCGGAAACAATCCACGCATATCAGCTGATTTCCAGAGAGACCATAGAAATAAACCCGTTAATTTTAAAAGATTTAAAGCATTAGTGGCACCGCCAAGCTTGATTTGAACGTAATGTAGCTATTAGTGTAGGCGGTTGGTTGACTTGTTGTGTAAAAATTAGGAATTAACAATGTAAAAAAAGGGCTCAACCATTACATCAGATTTGATAGGCCAAAAATCCTCGCAAAAGAACACCGGTTTCGGCCAAGGATGATATTTGAGGCTATTGAAAATATGAAACATCCAAATTTCAATTCCTTGGGATCCCATTATAAATAGAATCAACTCAAAGTCGGCATAAAATAAAGTATGCACGACTTTTGGGGATGCCGGATGGCCATGTCTACCCTTTTCTTTTCCCACTTCTATCCCCACCTAATCCTTAATCCCGACCCATCCTATCCGATAAACCTATTGTATCCGATTTCCTAGGTTGACAACGCACTCGCAACTCTCCGGATGTTGTGTGTACATGGACAACGGGATCAGTTATCATCAGGTGATCCGTTGGCTCGTTTATCTTCCTTTCCATAAAAAAAATATATAAAGCCCCTTATATCTTTCACTCCATAGAGCATACAAATATTTTTAATTTAGTCATATAATGAAAAAAAATATTTAATTAAATATATATTAAAGTATGTCAGAGCTTTTGAGTCTGTTAAAAAATTAACAATGACGTAGATATAGATGACATAAATAGCCATTTACCGTCATGTCAAAAACACATCGTTTTAGGTCTCAGACTTCGAGGACCTGAACTCCAAGTACGGCATAAGGAAGTTCGCAGCCCTCGCCACATCCACTCCCAAGAAGCCAAGGAGCAGTTCTTTGCACAGCCAAATTCCCAAGGAGATGCCAAGGCGAGCGCAGAGGAGTTTGGACAGTAAGCCAAGTAGACAGAGCACAATTTCCTGCAGCAGGGACAGCTTGTACAAGACCTCATCTTCCAGTCCCTACAGGTTAGTGCATCAGATTTCTGCCTAAATATAAAAGTCCTCCTGACCGAATTACGGCCACGGCGGCCAATCTAGCTGAGATTAACCGACTGCGCAGGAGATATTAAAATGCACAAATGTACGCGCAAACACAGGTGCACTTTCTGTTCCTTTACTCTGATAGCCCGATGGAATGGATATCCGACACGACCGGAGAGAGATCTGGCGCAGGACCAACTCTTTATATGCCAATCCGACGCATGGAACATCTATCTTTTCAGGCAATCGGGTGATCAACCCGCATTGCCCTAATTCAACCAAGAAACAACAACACAAAGTCATTGTCCCCTCGCGGGATTCGAACCCACGCCATCCAATTTACAAAGCAAGGGCCCATACCACTTAGCTACAAAGGCGGCCTAATTATAAATCCGCCTCTGTAACCTAGTGATATGAGCCCTTGTTTTGTAGACCGGAGTTTCTTGTTGTTGTGTTGCAGTATGGTCTAGTGCCCACCCCAGGATGGTCTGTTACCCACTCAGGATGGTCTAGTCCTCCCAGAATGGTCTAGTGCCCACCCCAGGATGGTTTTTTACCCACCCAGGATGGTCTAGTGCACAACCCAGGACGGTCTAGTGCCTACCCTGTTAAATAACCAACCACCAACAAGAACAAATCTGAACAACACTATCAAAAGGTTTACAATCCCTTAAGACGGAGGTCATTATATCCGTGCGAGCGGGATGCATATTTTGTAGATAGAGTTGGGCAATAACAAGTCAATATACGAAATTCTTCGTGGTCTGCACCCTCACTATATCACATTTTTACTTGTTCCAGACACGCAATAAGCACAGAGCTTGACTGCTCTTCAGTGTCACCTGAGTACTCGGCGCCGTCGTCCGTGGACTCTCTTGGAGTCAACCCTGACACCCTCATCTCCCCACGCTCCCAGGACCTCAATGACTCAAGGTAATATCACATTAGACATAAAAAAAACTATGGACAATTTCCCATAATACCAACGCAATTAGTTATATTACCAACTAATAATATGTTGCTGTATTGTAAGCATTGAAGTTTTCTTTTTTAGAACTCGCTCATAAAAAAGTAACAGCCTATATTTAAATTATCCCACTTCTGTGCTAATGCATCCTCCAGAACAAGGTTGTATGGCAGAGTCCACCTACCCTGGTGCAGATTGTCAGACTTCACCTAACTTAGTAATATTATTTCTTATAGACGCAGGTTTCCTCACGATATTTTCCTGCACTGTGAGAGCACGTGGTAAATGAACATTAAAAATTGCCCTGAGAAAATTAGCATTTCATTGGTGCCGGCATCGGGGATCAAACTCAGGTTCGCCTCGAATAAACAGAATTGATTACGAGCGCCCGGATGCTGAGCTACTAAGGCTTTGTTCATAAAATATCTCCAAAACCTAAATTCCTAAGGTGTATTAATTAGCAATGAATCACTCAGTTTTAAAATTGCTACTAAAAATTTATAGGCGCTTATAATCTCAGAACTATTTACAGTTATATATTTTTAACCTTATTAAAAATGGTTTGTATTCGACAACAAAGCTGTGGATTTTTTAATATATCGTGATGAACTATTATAATAATACCTAAACGGCCAGTGCTGGATTTACCATTAGGCAGGCATCTGCCTAGACCCCGTGCGATCTACACGTATATCCTTCGCGCGCCAAGAAAAATTTAACAATTTCATTAAAAGAAAAGTTTGTCTAAAATGTTATTGAATAGAAAAGTTTGTCTTAAATGTATGAATACGAGAAATTGTTAGACGACGTTTACATGGCCGAAAAGCAACCTTATTGGAAATTGCTTTGTATAAAAAAATAAACGCAGAAGAACATATAGAAGAACACACCAATCTCAGGAAGTATTGATTCGATTTAAAAAAATCTATAAGTGTTCGATAACCCATTCATTGTGGAAGGCTTTAGGCTATATGACATCATGTTGTAGGCAATCAGAGCCGAGCTTCAATGGAAAATGTGGCATAATCCGGAAGAATTTAGCGAGCAGTAGCTAGTAAATAATATTTGTGCTAAGATAAATTACCTCTGGCTTGGTCCATATCACTTATATTGAGGAGTCTATTTAATATTTCCATTAAGGCCCTCTGATAAAATAAAGTATGCGTGACTCTAGGAGTTGCGGTTGGCCATGTCTACCCTGTTCTTTTCCCACTCCTGTCCCCTCCAAATCCTTGATCCCGACCCCATCCTATCCAATAAACCTATTCTCTCCAATTTCCCAGTTCGACAACGCACTCGCAACTCTCCGCATGTTGCATGTGTCTATGGGACACGGAATCTCTTACCATCAGATGAACCATCTGCTCATTTGTCTTCCTTTCCATAAAAAGTAGTAGTTTTCACTTAAGTTTATTCTTACTCCTTTGGCAGTCTCTGCATGAGCACGTGGCAGGAATGTATCCCTCCAGTGCGCAGTGGGAGAGGGGGAGCGGAGGGGGAGTGGGCCCACTTCTGGGCGCAGTACAACGGGCCCCAGGCGCGGCCTCTGTACGACTTGTGCCCTACGCCCTATCGGAACGAGGGACTCGATCTCATCGACTTCGGTGAGTGTGAACTCCACTATAGTCCAGTCGCAGAGCGGAAAGAATTCCGTACAATGACCTTACTCTACTAACAGTGGTGACAAATATTTTTGTATAAGGTGCCGTTTTAAATAAACTTACATAATTAAATTATTTATTACTGCGCCGAGTAGTTCTGCGATCGTTGTACCTTGCGAATCCTCAAAATGTGTATGGAATAGTAGAACTGGTACATCAAGTTCCTTCAAGATTGGTTGACATAAGTTGGTAGAAATGCCTGCGACCGTTGTGTGGTCCCAAACAGTGGATTCCACGGTGACTTGGTGTGAAAGATGCATCGGCATTTGCGTCATCGCGATATTGCGACTATGTCAGCCAACACCATAGCCCCATGGCGTGTAACAAATTATTCACATAAACAACACTAACAAAAAGTTTGCAAGAGTGATAGAGACTGGTAATAACAGGTTAATGTACGAAATTCTTCGTGGTCCGCGCTTGCACTTTAATCATACATCGGGGAGGTAATATTTTTAAGTTATCAAGAACCTTTTCATCAACCTTTTGATCAAAATTAGGGGCATAGTTTTCGAGCACATTTTTAAAATAAATGAGCAAAGTGTTGGTGCTCGGCGCAGCGCTTGATCAGCTGTAAGGTCTTCGAACTATTTCCATGACATATTGTATTTACATAGTTATATACTTACTTAGTTTGTAGAAATTAAAACACCACTACAGTCAAGGGATTTTGATCTGCGCAAATTAAGCATAACATCAAAGCTAACTTCCAACGTTTTATCTATTAACAGATATCTCAGCCGAGGGATCTGTGAAGCGATCGCCGAACAAACAGAGCACTGAGGATCTAATAAAAACTGAAGGTTTGCATCTGACAGCAAAAGAGGCCCAAAGCATCGTCAAATGCGCCCACATACTAAGCAACGTGATATCTAGAGCAGCCGAAAGAAGATCCAGTGACAACGCAAAAGAAAAGACGGAAGCACAAACGGAGGATGCAAAAGAAGACGAAAAAGAAATAAAAAAGAAGAATCTAACGCTCGAACTGAGGGAAACCAATCAACCCGCTGAAGTAGTGGAAGAGAAGAAATGCGAAACGGTCACAACTCAAACCGACATCTCTTTGCCGAATACAAAAAGCGCGCCGAAAATCTTCGAGAAAATTCTGAGGCAGCTGTCAAAGACATCGCTAGAGGAGGCGGCGGAGAAGAAGGCGCAAGAGAATAAGGAAGAGAACAAAGAACAACCGGAACAACGGAACGGCTCGTAATTTTGCTGTATGAAGAGACAGAGTTTAAAAAGCTTACTACTATCTAGCGAATTAGAAACATGATAATACTTACGCAGAACTATACTAACATTATAAAGCTGACGAGTTTTAGTTTGTTAGCTTGGTTGAACGCACTAATCTCCAGTCTAAATTGAAGGATTCTTTTAATGTTTTGATAGTTCATTTATCGACGAAGGCTTAAGGCTATAAAACACCACGTTATGACCGATAGAAGCGGGCTATCAGTGAAAAATGTTGCCAAAACGGGGAGAACTTAGGCAGATGAACCCGCAGAGACCAGCTAGTTAAGTATATTGTGTATTAGTTAAGGAATAGTTCAAGGAATTTAGTTTTGTGTATATCATATTTGAAAATGGACTCGAGATAAGTACAAAAAGATGGACTTTACCAATCTTACCAGGTTTTATTTTAAACTAGCCTAATTTCAAGTCGTCGTAACGTGATTATCAATCTAATCGACTTGGCAAATATGTAAAATGATTTTACCTTAACACCTAGAATTAATTATTACGAACCTTTGCAGCGCCCTCTAAGCAAATTCTCCTGTCATTCTCATTCTGTGTGAAAGCGCACGCTATGAGTTTATTTTCAGAAAAAATTACAAAAACCGTCTTCAAACGCTTTAAAAGTATACTTTCGAAAACGTTATTTTGATTTTAAAGACACACTACTAATCTGATTAAAAAAATTGTAGGACAATTGCGGAAGTGTATACCCTATCAGATAAAAAAAAAATCAAATCAGTTCATAAGTTGCGGTGATATGTACTAACATTCCTAAATTTTGTTATTTTTATTTAAAAAACGAACTAATGAACCGATTTTTTATTAGTTTTATGGCACTATATAATAAGAATGTTCTATCATATAACAATTGTTTTTTTTTAATCTAAAAAAAAACTATTGAAGCGGTTTTCCTGAAAATTTTACGGGACCGGAAGATTTTGGATTTTCCGGAAGACAACCCTGTAAGATGAAAAAAGAATTTTTAAAATTGGTTCCTTATGGAACTAATTTTCAAAATTCTTTTTGAATTTGAAAAGAAAAAAATATCTTTTTGGCGGAGATGCGCGAACGTACATAAAAAAACATTCCAATTGAGAACGTTCCTCCTTTTTTAATGTCGGTTAATAATAGTCGCGTTTTGCCAATAAAAGTAACATGGCATGCATATCTTTAAATTATCCCACTGCTGGGCAAATGCCTTTAGACAGAGGGTATAGGGCATAGTTCACCACGCGGCCCGAGTGCGCATTGGCAGACCTAATATATTTCAAAAATATTATCTCTTAGATGTGCTGGTTTTCTTTTTAGATATACGTTTACCTTCACCGCAGACCATATCTTAAATGAAAACCTTCTTCAATAAATAACATATCAAAAAGGAACTTACATTAACGCTGATGAAGAATCAAAAAATTCAATCTTTTACAATGGATAACCTTCAAGGGATAGTTCTTTAAGAAAAATAGGGGATGGGCGTATTTTTTTCCAAATTTAGTAAATTAATGATTAATAAAATAAAGTTAATTTTACAAAAAGATGGACTTTACCAATCTCACCAGGTTTTATTTTAAACTAACTTAATTTGAAGTCGTCGTAACGTGATTATCAATCTAGTCAACTTGGCAGATATGCAAGATGATTTTGCCTTAACGCCTAGGATTAGTTATTAAGAACCTTTGCAGCGCCCTTTAAGCAAATTCTCCTGTCATTCTCATTCTGTGCGGATTCTTCTCTATTTCTCTTGGCTAAAAATACCACAGAAGCATATATATATTTTTAGTATAATAAACTAAATAACGTCTCTTAAATTGTTCAATATTACATATTTCAATATATTATTAATATTGATTTTTTGTGTTTGTAAAAAAATTTCAGCTTTAATGATTAAATAATAAATGTGGATCTAACTGTGTTGAACGGTTGTTTTATTTACTTCCTTTATCATAGTTTAAAGGTTGTTTATATTTTTTAAATTCTCGTAGATAGTAAAGATGTTGCAAAATATTTAAACAATAGTAATCGTTTAATATCAGTTCCTTCTTCCACTTTTGGTGTTATGGCTCCATCAAGTGGGACTTGATGATTCTGCCAATGTCAAGGTTGAGTAAAACACTGATCAGTAAAGTTAACTTTTTTTTATATATAGATTATGACGCGCGTCCGATTGAATAACCTAAACAAGGAATAAAACAATACAAACAAATTAAGACAATAAAAAATTCCTGAATTGAGCTGACAGTTCAATATTTGACAGTTTAATATATATCAACCTGCTGTCAAATTGGGTGCATTTCGAAATGCGTGACAAATGAATGCTGCGAATTCATTGTATAGCTGTAGGTAGCACTGCTCGTCGCTGGTGTATTCTTATCGCTAGAAAGCTGAGAAGCACTGTGATCCTCTATCGTTGCCCCCACTCCAAAGTTCAGTCTCTGAATATTATTGTCCTGCACAGCAACATATAGTACGTAGATGTTTACAAGTCTAAGCAGTACGTTCTGCATGAACGACTCGATCATCAACACTGTCCACTACTGGATCTTCGCCTAAAGTGCGTCAACTATCTCGATCCTAGGCAGCCCAAATCCATTCGCTACACACCGCTTTTCTAAAACGGCAGGCTATCGCGCTTCAAACAGTCCTACACTACGTTGACCTAGGTTCAGACTCCACACTAACACATGCCAGCACCATCGACCAAAAACAATAATACATATTGCTGTTCATCACCATTATGTATTGTTAACAGATGATAGTGCATGTGGCAGCTTGTACATTAGCCGGGCAAATATTTCTAAGAACTTCGATAAGGAATGCAGGACCAAATTTGTAAGTAAAGTCGCGACTACTTTGTTAAATCGTGTGTCTCTATAAGGGGAGAATCTACCCACAACGTGGCGGTATCTGATATAAGTGTTATGCCACACTCGCCGGCGAGCGCGGCTTGATCTCTGTTTCTTAAGACGCTCTTTATGTTTCGCGATCGCAAGCGTTGTCTCATCATCG
>JAOCPS010674840.1:0-10695 GCA_025505425.1 Graphium colonna | reverse complement strand
GTATCCTTTCTCTTTTGGTCACTAGCATATGTTGTATTTGCCCTTAATATAAAATAAGTTATTTTAAAAAAAATAATGTTTGCATGTCTGTTGAACAGACAGAATAAGTGACCCGTTTATAATATTTAAGACCAAAATGTATTCCTTATTCTTGCAAATAAATATAATAAATAATAAAAGTAAGACGAGCAAATACCTGGTCATCTAACCATTCTTTTATTCCTAAAAGAAGAGTAGAACAGTGGTAAATATTTTCACCCATTTGTTGAAGTTTGTTGAACTTTCTCAGAGAACGTATTATTAGATAGCGTTAGATAATTGGAATATACTACGAGATAGAACTTGCCCGAAAGTGTACATTTTTCTAAAGGAAAGGAAATCTAAAGGAGATAAAGCCTAAAATCTTTACCGTTCCAGATCGAAAGAATCCACTTCCCGTATCAGGTTTCTATATATATACGACGGGTGGACGATTCACCCAATGGTAGGCGATCCCGTCGCCCATAGACACTTGCAACATCTGGTGAGTCACAAGTATGTTGTCAAGCTGGGGAATTGGATAGGATGAAGTCGAGATTAAGGATTTAGAGTGAAAAGTAAGTACGTTCGATTTGAGTACATTATATCGAGAGATCCCGAGAGACCCATTGCCATACGCGTCATTTCCCTTAATTCTATAGCTAAAATATTTAAAGTTCGAGATTTGATTGCGGCATTTTCATGCAATAATAACAACATTTCTCTAACGATATTTTAATTTTGTGTACAAGGAGAGAAATGACATGACAGTGAAAACAGAATCTGAGAAATATTTCTCAAAAAATTAGCATGAAAAGTTTCACAAAATATTTTTCAGTGAAATAATGTATAACTTAATAGTAAGTAAAGTAATCCTGGTAAATTAGCCCGGACACTGAGCCGTGGTAGCTCAGTGTCCACGCGCTCGCCTTCAATTCTGTTTACTCGAGGAGAACCTGAGTACGATCCCCGGTGCCGGCACTAATGGAATTGTTAATTTTCTAATTGCAGTTTTAAGTGCTCATTTACCATGTGCTCTGTGGTGAATGGAAACATCGTGAAACCTGTATTTCTAAAAAATAATAATTCTAAGATATGTGAAGTCTGCCAATTCGCACTTGGGCCGCGTGAGACTATGCCCAATACCCTCTGTCTAGAGGAGGCTTTTGCCTAGCCGTGGGAAAATATAAAAATACTTACTTTACTTTACTATAGTAAAGTAAAGTAAATAGCTTAATTCAAAAATAGCTGAGAATGTTTCAATCAAAAAAAGTAAATAGCTTAATTCAAAAATAGCTGAAAATGAATTACGCTAGATTGTGTTGTTGTTAATTCAGAAAAATATATTGCAGATATCCCTGTTTTACTACTAAGTCAGTTCAATTTTATTATGACAAAAATATCTATAATTTAACAGTGATCTGTGTCTAACATTGGCAGTTGAATAGTATAATAAATTAATGTTAAAATTGCCACAGATTCCAATCTATTTACAATTAAACTTTAGGCTACTTTAACAATTCCATAGGGAATTTAAAACCATTTGGTTTGCATGTCTTCATGTTCTATTTTAGAAAATATTTTTAACTTGTTCTGATCAAGCTTAAATATATAAATATAGACTAATCTTTTATGAAACAATATCAAAGATATGCATTTTGCCAGTATTAAATTAAACTGTTGGCGTGTTACTATTAATAAAAAGAGTACCATCACTTCAGTATTATTAAAAAAAATAGTAGTACGTTTAACAAATATTCAAATAACAAAACAATCCATGTCATGTATATGCATGTATGTATTTCATAAAATAATTAGAACAGCGATGTACGTATGGTTGTCATAAAACATTTAGCACAGTATAAACAGAATATTCTCCATTCTTCGAAATTTGGTATATTCGGCTAATGCAATTCAATGCCTAATTAGGAAATGTGTCAGTACAGCTACCCGATGCTACGTCCTTTGGCATGAATTTTAAATGACTCTGAATATTCGCTGTGGATCTTAGTATCGTTGGTCATGTCTATATCAATCGATAATATAGTTTACAATGCGTAATATTGTATAATGTATATCGAAAAATTCTATCAATATGGTAAAGTATTACTTCATTTATCAAATATTTGTATGGTTTTGGATGTCTTTCATTTTCGATAGGTTTGAGATAGTCGTTTTTTTCCGTAATTGTATGTTGCTAACAAAAGCATACATTGTAATCACAATTAAAATTAAATTAGATGAAATAAACTTCTTAAGAATTGGGTACTAGAAATTTAACTATGTTGTGACTTTTAAGTCAACTTGTATATTTTTAAATAAAAGTGGACAATCATTTATGTACAAAATTAGTAACACTCAAAAACAGTTACTTTTTAAAAAAAGTAAATTATTTCCATACCTCTAGTAACGTAAATACATATTTAATCAAATAAGTATTTAATCACACAATTTAGCCGGCCTATTACACACGTAATAGGCTGGCTTGTTTTAACATCATCATTCACAATTGTTTAACTAAAATACAGATATGGAGGTATCTTCTGGCCAGATCTTAGGAAGCTTTATTGAACGGCTTTAGCACTGGCGATCAAACATTTCCAAGTGCCAAATTCTAAGTCAACTTTTTTAACTTTCATTTGAGGCAAGATTTGATCTTGTTGATGAAATTCGTGGAAGATGAAATTCTTAGTACAGTGGTTGAATACAGGAGATTTCCTGTGTTCAGCCACTTTAATGAGGATTTCATTCTTACTGTTTTGTGATGGTTGCATAACGTAACACCAAATGCTTATTTGCTTTAGTGGGTTCACACTGTACCTATTTCGCGAACTTCATCAGTATTACAATCTGTTATAAGTGCTTTTTGAGGAGAAAGGATGACAAACGGTTTTTTATATTAAACAATTAAAAGTGTTGCGTATGCGTCGTCAGTCTTCGAAATTGATTGGAACAGACTGTTTGATAGCATGGGTCAGGAAATATTATGGAAGAAGTGGATAAAATTGACAAAAGAAGAAAGCCATCCAGTGTCTTTGAACGACATCTCAATGAAAAAACCCATAGTTTGAATTTCCAACACCAGATAGTTTTTTTTGACATTTAGATAAAACGTCAAAATAAGTAAGAGTTTTATATAAGTTACAAGTCGTTACATATGTACCGGAAAGAATATTTTGAATTCAGTGGGAATCTTTACATAGACTACGCAATGACTCATGACTGAGCACAAAAAAAATAGTTAAGTCCTAAGTAATTCTTTGCAATTAATAGACTATTAAAAATTATCATTTAAATGTTTAAAAACTACTAATAGCTATTATTTAAAACAATGAAATATTAAAATCAATATATTTGATTTAAATACGATAGTAGTTTTAGTGCATATTCCTTTATTTTCGAAAAAATCTGGTTTACAATCATTTCAGACAACCAAATCAATAAAGAAGCAATAGATAATATTAAAAGACCCTTAAAAAGCAATAAAATAAAGCATACCAACATTTCTGCAATCTTCTTCATAGTTTATCTTTTCTGGAGTGTTATGTATCTGAAAAAAATAAAAATTGAAATTGGTAATAAGATAACTATTTCATTAAATTGTGCTATTTGTTTCTTTCTGTAAACTCTTAAGTACACTATGTACTAATAATTTTATAGCTTAAAACATTGAACATTCTAGCCATATTCAGACTTAAAATCAAAACGTTAATTTGGGAAATAAGACTCATTCAATTATTTATGAATCATGCAATTTTTTTTGTGGCAACTTTCTATAATTTTGCAAATCAATTGTGTATTTTTTGTCCTGACTAAAAAAATAAAACTTATAAAAACAATTCAGAAATTATTAAGTCAATATAACAGCAGCAGAGCATCACTTGTTATCTTAAAATTATTTATTTATTTTATTTATTTATTTAAAATGAAATATTTTACAGAACATGGTATTACATTATTTAATACATAGACAATAAGAAAAGTTATGGATTGATATTCAAAAATCCACTCGAGAATGATCTACATAGGTAAGATGCAGTGGATAGAGGAAAGCGGAGTCGATTAGGTGGTGGCTAGAAAATATGCTAGGATGAAGAAGAAGAAGATTAAGATATGATACATGTATGGTTTCTAAATTCTATTCTAAATTTACACAATCCTTTTTTCAATGATAACAATCGGTTTTGGCAATTAAACATTTAAATTTTAAAGACCACCATATTTTTGCACATTATCAGTGCCATTATATTGTACGGTACATTAAAAATAAATAATATACTCCTCCCTACCCAAGCTTGGCTTAAAACCTACGTTCCGGGTTTTGTAGGAGCTAATGTCTAGCCTTCATCTAGTTTTTATAGGACGCTAGGACGAGGAGGAGCTCTTCATGATATGGCAACCTGAAGTATCTTAAAAATCAAAGGAGCCAGCAGTGGCAAAATTTCTCTTGGAAACTGAGTATATCCATAGATCCCAGGCCAGACAGATTAAAGGCATGTATATAAGCCAAAGTTGGACATTTTGAACAGAATATTATTTTTTAATTTATGCTGAGACTTTAATAAATGTACAAATTTTAGTAATATTACATCATATTCATAAAAAAGATGCATTTTAATTTGTTACGAAACTTACAGGTTGACTAAACATATCAATTCAATCTTTATTTCTTTTTAATTGATCAATAAAGTCCTCATTAACATTTTGTTGTCTATTTTAAAACAAGCTATCGGAAGCCATTATTATACACGTACAAAATATTTTATAACACATTTACCTCCGCCGCGAACCAACTCAATCCCATTATGTAGCGACTGAAGCAAAGGTACCGTCCGTTTTCCATTGATAACCTTTTTGTTTCTTAGTTCATCTTTTGAAATGGAAAGGGGAACAAACGAGCAGACGGTTCACCTGGTAGTAAGTGATTTCGTCGCCCTTGGACACCCACAACACCCAGAGAGTTGTAAATTCGTTGTCAACCTGGTAAGTTGGATACAATAGGTTTATTGGATGTAGAAATACGACACTAGAACAAAAACGAAAACAGAAAAAAGTTTTATTTTAACGCGAAGTTTTATTATATCTAGTTAAATAAAGTTTATTTAAAAATAATAAATGATGAACACACAAACTTTCATTACTTTTCATATTTGGCATGTAGCAAAATCTATTAAGGAACTTACGGACCGTTAGAAGAGCTGAGATTGGTTATATTGTACCTTAGCTGCCGATTTTGATTATACAAAAATTTTAATATGAAAATAATAAAAAAAAACTGAATTAAGGCTTTTAAAGTTGTTTTAGACATTTCCAACAAAATTTAAATCATTAAAATAAATACAGAAACCATGAAACATCTTAGCAAGACAAAGCTTGCTGTAATATTTGTAATCCGTCTTCATACTCTGTAAGTAAAACAGATTAAAATAATAACAAAATGAGTAACTGTATATATATTTTCACCTTGATATTTGTCTTATCCTGCTGGAACGTTGTGGCAAAAGCTAAAGAAAGCGTATATATGAGGCTCTGGTTGATTTTCTATCCTAGCAGCGCCAGCACAAATGACAACACAAGCAACGCCAACAATACAATACCAGAAGATATCAGTGTTAAGAAACGATTCGAGACGAGTTTTCTCCTCCTTGTCAGGGATTAGACAGAAACATATAATCCCGAAATTATACTTGCAAAATAAACCAGTCAATACAGGTAGTCACTATAGTTAGGTAATTTTCTAACAATTTTGTTTAAACCATGACAGTGACATAGAATAAGATAGTGCTTTGTTTCTTTTGGGCTATGTTTGATATTTAGATTCGAACTTTTTTTATTATTACTCGTCGTATTAAATTTTACTGATTGATTACTCCCTTTTGTTGAATAAGCAAAATTATTCAAAAATTATAATAATACACCAGACAGATATATTTCGTTTCGCATTAAGTATATGTTTTGGAATTGAGAAAAGAGCAGTTAATGATTAGCGTCGTTCACAATTTATAACCGATATTTTTATTTGTATAGATGCACGTTATGTCCGATAGCTTATGTTTTGAATTCGGTTAAAAAATGAAGGTAAGTAGAATAAGAGATTAAGTTTTAACATTGAGTGAGAGTGAGTGAGTTTTACTGTTATAATACGAACTAAAACTTTTATATGGTAACCTCGCGACTATTACAATCATTGTATATCTTTTTATAGCGACGAGGGGCGATTCAGACAACGTAATATTATCTCGCTGTTATTGCTCAGTGAGCATTAATCTCTTACGCATCATGGCTTTGATATCGACCCATTGGTCATTGTATTCGAATATGCTGTGTTCCTATACATGTTCTTAAATTTTGATGTGTAAATAATTATTTCAAGTAATTCGATGATTTTATCAATTATTTTAAAGGATTTTCGACTTAATCTGTATAGCAAATAGAAAACCAACAAAACCTTATGGGTTGAAGATAGATTAAAAGCTTTTTATAGGTTAAATTAGCTTATATGCAGGTACAAATGAGATATAAAAATGATTTCGTGCTACCTTATACTACTACCGCCTTCAAAAAAGGAGGAAAGTCAATTCAAATGTTCATGTTTTTTATGTACGTTTGCTCCGCCATTTATGGACCGATCAAAAATTATTTTTTCTTCTTATAGAGTATTCCTATGGAATAGTCCTATAAATTTTCAGGAAAATCGGTTTTGTAATTTACCTTTAAATTTAAAATAACCAAATTGATTTTGTGTATTTTGATACAACCGTTATATATGATATAACATTCTTCTTAAACAATCCCAATAAATAAAAAAAATCTAAATAAAATATCTAAATAAAATAAAAAAAATCGGTTTATTAGTTTGTTTTAAAAAACAAAATAATATTGTTTAGGAATGTTCGCACATATGCATGTCCCCAACTTATGAACTGATTTGAAAAAAATAGTCTGATGGTATTTTTAATGCTTATCACTTCCACAATGTATGTTTAAACATATATTAAGCATGTTGATTTTATTATATTTATTTTTTGTTTTCTAACTCAGATACTGTTTGTTATCTTCCTTAAAATTAAGTAAATAAAATAAATAAATAAATTATATCTGCAACAGAGCATCAATTAATTTTTTTTTCGAATTATTTAAATAATGTGTCATATTATATAAATAATGTGTTCAACGTTTGTGTTGATAAGGCATTAAATAATTTGAACAGATAAAATAATAGTAAGGCGTAAACACGCGCGTACTGCTACTATTATAAACGATAAAGTGAGTTTATATAGATAACAGAGTTTATATACATAACACGTATAAGTTTACACTTCTGAATAGGTCATCGCTTCTTTTTAAACATCTTGGTATTTAGTCATTATATTTATTGCATCATAATGCCTAAATACTGATAAAAAATAAACTGGTAGAATAATATTGGAAGACATAAAATGCACATTAACGCAATATTTATTGTTATTCAGTGGAGTACACGGGTAGGCAAAAAAAAAATAAGGCGGCAAACATTTGTATTTTTTAACCGACTTCTCTGGGTTCTTTATTCGGATGTTTTTATTTTTTTTTGTCAGGTCGTATCTCCGTTATTTATAAACCGATTTTAAAAATTCTTTTTCTTGCCTGATAGGGAACACTTTCAAAATGGTCTCATTATTTTTTCAGAAAAATTGGTTGGTAGTTTCTTATTTAAACTAAATGAACAAAATATCTCCACCATTTATGAACTGATTTTAAAACTTTATTTTTATCTGTAAATATGTATTGCTAAAATTGTCTTGCAAATTTTTCATGAAAGTCATTTCTCTCTCACTTCAAATGGTATTATCTTAAACAATTTTGTTTCTGAGACCTGCGCAAATATTAGACATTTTTAAATTAAACAACTTTATGGATTTTATCGCGTTTTTTTTAATATCTCACTCCATCCCGTGACCATGAACACTGTAAAGAGTTCGAAACGTCAGATGATAAAATTTAAAATAAAATAAATCATACACAATAATTATTACGTTTCAGACAATAAGTTTATGTTCTAATAAAAAAATTAAGCCTATTTAATAATGTTGTGTTTTCCTTAAATTTAAATACATACATGTAACTTTAAAATGTACTTCATAATTTAAATAAATTTAATGTTTTTTTTTGTTTTTGTTGGTAAACCTGTTTAAAATATGACATGTCACGTAAAAAGCGAAACATGTATAGATTAATTGTTTCCTGAAACGTTTTTACGCATAGGTTGCCTGTAAACATTGATCAAAGAGCGAGTAGTCATTATGAAACTAACGTGGTTACAACGCTCTACCTCATCGCCACTTCGTATTTTTTAAGATTGTGGTCATGTGCAAAAAAAGTTAAAAGAAGATAAATAGAATTTTTATTTTCAGCAAGGTTTCACTTAAAAGTGTCAAGTTATTCAACTTATTATACTCTTTATGCTAATTCGCAATTCAAAATAGATGTAAGTAATAAGTGCCAAAATCGTTTAAATAGGATCCAAATAAATTAAAAAAAATACGTTTTTTGCATTGAATGCATGCAATTATGTCATATTTATGTTTTGATAAAACAGTTCATGATACCTGGGTATCGCCTTTGATTCCATTTTATGATGGTTTAAATATATTTACAAAGGAACTAGAGAACCAATATGCAATTATTACAAGTTTATTTTCGCAGAAAATAACAAAATCCGACTTTAAACGCCTTAAAAGTGTACTTTTGAAACATATCTTCTCCGTTATTTTGATCTTAAAACAAACTATTAATTCAATTTATATAAGAAAATTATAACACTATTGTGGAAGTGTACTCTATCAGATAAAAAAAAAATATTTTTTCAAATCAGTTAAGTTACGGAGATATGTGTAAACATTCTAAAATTTTGTAATTTTTATTTAGGAAACAAACTCATGATTTTTTTTTTGAAAGTTTTCTAAGAGCATTTATGAAGAATGCTCTAATATATAAAAACGAATTTTTAAAATTGGTTCCTTAATGACTTTACATTTGTTTCGAGCTTTCCCCTGATATTCGGGCAAGGAATTCTAGAGTATTGTAGACTGAATAATGAATATTTTATTGAAGAAAGTGGAAGTGTGCTGTATAAATTACTTATTATTATTAAAAATATTTATTTAAATTTACTTCTATCGCATAGTTCAATGACTGATGCGATAGCCAGATAAATCCTAAATAAGCGTTCAAAAAGAAGAAAATGAAGTACGAGTACAATTGCAAAGATACATTGCTCATACATGTTTTGTCGTCATCATATATATATGTGTGTGTGTGTGTGTGTGTGTGTGTGTGTGTGTGTGTGTGTGTGTGTGTGTGTGTGTGTGTGTGAGTGTGTGTGTGTGTGTGTGTGTGTGTGTGTGTGTGTGTGTGTGTGTGTGTGTGTGTGTGTGTGTGTGTGTGTGTGTGCGCGCGTGTGTGTGCGCCCGTGTGTGTGTGCGCGTGTGTGTGTGCGCGTGTGTGTGTGCGCGTGTATGTAATATGAACACAGTGCATTGACACTTACGATGGGAATCGGAATCTTGCGCTAAAAAAATTTTTCTAAGTACCCTTTATTAGGTTCAGCAGAACCAATAGGAGAACCTTTTTTTAAATATCCTTTTATTTTTTATTTCGTTTATATCATGCATAAAAAGTTATGACAATAACTTTTACTACTTAATGTACATGAAATCAATCACTTGGTGTTATTCTGTTGGTCACTAAAAACATATTTACGTTATCTATGGCGTCTCGAGTGGTAAATTCGACTCCTATTTGAGAAAACTTTTTTTTAACTACCACACCAAATTATATTATCTATCGTTAATAATAATGTTACTGTAAAGTGTTACGTGATGTGGCACACGATTTTTCTGTATTTAGCTATAAGATACGATTTCGCTTGTCAGCGTCATAGGTAACTTGTCGCTTGGTTCGTTTTAGCTATAAGCATTTATTTCGTCAACGAGTCAACTAATTTTAGATTTACTGCTTAGTCAGTAATAGATTTACCGGTGATCTTTATGATATTATTCAAAAGATAAAAGTGCGCTTTTTTCTTGAAATTTCTAATTCGTACCAGTCCGCAAAATAACGCAACGAAATACCGCTAGCGACAGTTTATTCCTCAAGAATGTTGTACATAGCAGAAAATGATAGAATAGACGCAATATCTCTGCGTCTCTCCTACTAAGAGATGTAACGTCTCTTACAGAGCCAAGGTCTCAAACCAACCAGAAAGAGCAAGGTCAGCAACAATTCGAACGGCTCGACGTTGAATTTAGTCAAATAGAAGGTGCTGGTAATGTGGTGCCCCAGCCAAGATATGAGAAGAATATTCCATAAGCTGGCGAATTAGCGCTTTTTTTAGCTACATACAGTCACTCCATCGACTAAAAATACTGCCTCGCTTTGTTGGGTACCCCAAGCTTTTGTAGAGATAACTTGGCTTTAAAAGAGTTTAGCTTAACTTTTAATTTTATGTGTGAATATACGTTGCATATATTTCCATAGCTTTTGAATAAATATGTGAATATATATATTAATAGTATGTAACTGGTTTATAATATGTACTTATATTATAAATAAGCCATGTGACCAAATTCAACGAGATACAACAGCATTTTATTTATCCAAAAGTTTCCTGGAAGAAATTGCTTTAAGGCCGTCTAC
>JAOCPS010674731.1:0-10696 GCA_025505425.1 Graphium colonna | reverse complement strand
CCCGGAGAAGTGCCATCGCCTTTTGTAAAGTCGGCGTAAAGTAAAGTATGTATGACTTTTGGAGATGCCGGATGGCTATGTCGACCCTTTTCTTTTACGACTCCTTTGCCCTCCAAATCATTAACCTCGACCCATCCTCTCCCATACCTATTCTATCCAATTTCCCAGGTCGACAACGCACTCGTGACTCTCTGGATGTTGCGTGTGTCTATTGCCGATGGGTCTTCTTTTCCGTAAATAAAGTTAATACTTTGTTTATGGAAAAAGAACATAAACAATTTTCACAGAAAATGATAATCAACTTCTAACGCCTTAGCACTTTCAATGACGAACATATTAAAATGTTACTTATTTTTTTCAGTTATTTTTATTTCGAAAATACATTACTAAACCAATTTTAATGAAAACTGTATGGAACAACCTCGTTTCTTTCAAATAAAAAAAGAATTTTGAAAAAAAAGTTCATAACCTACGGAGAAATCAAAAAAATACATACGTTCGTACCTATTAAAATGTAGGAGGAAGGGGTAAGAAAACTATTTAGGGTTCGCGATAAAACGGAGCGGAAAAGAATAAGAAAGGATATGACTGTTCGGCATCTTCAATTAATATTTTTTATAGTTTTCACAATACTACCCGTATTTAACCTCTTCAGGCAGTCTTATAAGTGATACAGGATTTGAATAAAACATAGTTTGCCATATTAAATAACGTTTATAGGCCTAAATGTATATTTGTTTTATTTTGCAAAATTATTAGTGCATGTATTTATTGCATTTCAAAGATTAATTTGCAACCTATATAATGAATCTTTTTTTTTAATCATTCGTATCTAATAATTGTATTATAACTCGCTACGGATATTTTACAAAATAAATATAATGCTTTTTCCCTTTTAATTACCACTATTTTGCGTAAAATAGTGAAATTATTCAGAATTAAACAGGATCATACTTATATTGCACTCGTTTATCGTAAGAAAACGATGATTTTGACATTTCGTTCCCACTGCAGCTTTAGATTTGTCTTAATGTTAGGTGTTAAGTATAAAAGGAAATGTTATCAAAGTACGTATGTTTAAATTTAATTCATTTTTATGAAATATGAAATTAAATGTTGTTTAATTAAAGTCCAAAAAAATACAAAAAGACACAATCACTTACAAGAATTTTTGAAATAAACCAAAATTAATACCATATCACAAAAAAACAAAAACGAAAGTATAATTCGATTGATAATAAAGAAAATTATAATACACAAACTTAATTTATTTAATAACTTTCAAGTTTTTCCTAGTTGTATGCATAATAGTCAAGATGGGATGAACACTGGATCTCATTAGTACTACTACAGAAAAATAAAGAAGTTTCCAGCATATATTCTTGTGTGTACGGCGGTGAGACCGAGATACTTTGCCAAACGAGCTATAAGGTACGAGTAGTATTATTAACGAAACTTACGAGTAGCAGTATAGAACAAATAACAATATAAATAACATACAACCCAACAAATAAAAGTTTATCATAGATCTTTTTCTGTAGAGTGAACGTTTTTTCATTATTTTCATACAAAACTTAAACTATTTTTAACTGTAATTGCGTAGCAGACTGAATCTGAAACGCATGACGTAACACAGTTATATTACTGTGTTACTACACGTTTAAAAGTTAGCTCATTAAGCTCGGAACAAAAGCAATTCAAACAGAACCCATTAAGTTAAATCCAACAGTGTTCTTTGTGCAATAAATAAACATTCTGGTACCTGTCTACTAGTTATATCATACATTTTTTATTTCTTAATAATGTAGATTTTACTATTAGCTTTTCGCACCACTTAGTATTTGCTTATCACAGTGGGATAAAATATCGTAAATTTGTTTGTCTGTCAGTTAATCTCTCAAAATACTAAGTTATAGTAGTTGGAGGATTCCACATTTTGTGTAAAATAAATTTTGGCAATCCAAAACCACAACGTTTAATAATTTGATTTGCACATTAATACTAAATTGGAGATATCAAGTAGCTGGTATTAAAAGAGACGCTCATGTAGATATTAATGTTTTGAATAATAGACGTATGTGACGTGCGCTACTTTATTACTGCTACACCACTACACAATATTTTTTTGAAGTGTAAACTTCTTTTGGCGCACCACATACAGATTTTTTGTAGGCTGTAAATGAGGCTGATCCGTTTCGCTCTGACGTGAAAGGGTTAGGGTAAAATTGGGACCACCGAGTTTACCCGAGCAAGGAATATCACACATGTTTTTCCATACGTTATAAGTGATACTGATCCGTTACTCTCTGAGATGAAAGGCTCGATCGGGGAAATCGGGACCGACGAGTACACCCGAGAGAGAAAGATATAGTCTGTTGCAGCTGCTCTTTATTGCTGTTTGGCAGTTTTTACTACATTTAATTTATTTGAATAATTGTTATCTTTAATTATTATTAATTATCCCATAGCTTTTCATAATTATTATTTAATTCTGGACCTTTTTCAAGTTTTTACTTCTGTCGGCACTTCAAGTGTGCTTTTTTTATGGAAAGGAAGACAAGCGAGCAGACTCTTAAACTGATGGTAAGTGATCCCGTCTCCCATAGACAAACGCAACATCTGGAGAGTCACAAGTGCGTTGACAACCAAGAAACTTTGTTAGAATAGGTTTTTTGGGTAGGAAGGAACGGGTAGACTTGGCCATCCGATATCACGAAAACTCATACATATTTTATGCCGACTTTATAAAGGGCAGTGGTACTTTTCCGGGCAAGCGCGGTCGTTGAAGTGTATCAAATGCTGTAAAAAGATAAATGCTCTATCATCTCTAAAACTATTTTCATATTAACTTCCCCTTATTTTGCTTTTAGACGATTCAATACAGTCAAGCGTCAGCATCGATACAGGCAGAAGAATAGAGATAACCAAAATGGAACGGCTCGTGTAAGCCTTGATTTAACTTAAAATAATGGAAATCTGAATAACTGATTGGCACAGTTATTAAGGCGTGTTTATTTTTAAAAAATGAAAAAAAAATGTCAGTGAATAAACCAAACTTGTCCTGTCAGGTAGACTAACTCTAAGCTTAAACGCGCACTTTGAACTTGGAATTATGAACAATTGTGAACAATTATGAAAACTTAGCCTTACCTTACGGATTATAGATACTTAGGTATCTAAGCAAATTATAACAAAGACTTCAGAAAATGTCTATAACATTACGTTCTATAAAATCTTCGTAAGTCACATTTGTTAAAAAAATTGTTTAAATATTAAAACAAACATTAAATAACAACACTTAGAATAGTTTCCAAATAACGTCATTTTAAACAAAACTAAAAAAATAATACGGCATGCTTAAAAAGATCGAAGTGTTTTACTCATATATATTCATTTTCATAGTCATATTAGAATTAAATATGCCGAACGATATACATATCATCTTTCTATTATGATCTCAACGTATTCTTTTGTGTATGTTATCAACAATAGAGTTTTTGTGAAGCGATTTTGATTGATTAACATAATTACCTATAAATTTTCGAAAATTATGATTTCTGATCATCACTTTGAGTACCGCAGCAAAAAAAAATTTGTCAATTATTTTGTTACGCACTTTTACCACTACTTCCATAAAAAATAGTTCTTCATTGTTGGCATGAAGAGTTCTCATCGTCACGATTTCAATAGCATATATCTCTTCGATCTCTAAGTCTCATCAAAGAGTCAAAGTATTTTTATATTTTACCTCTACCTGTTGTAATATGTCCAATGAAGACACTTGGCTTGTCATTTTCCCTTCTTTTAATATATCCATTAAAAGTGTATAAGAAATTAGTAACATCCCCACATTTTACTATGCTTGGCTTGAAGTTTAGCTTTTTGTTAGTTGAATTTCATTTATCACCTATATTTTCAAAATTGTACGTACACGCTCAATAAACGAGAGAGTTCCGAAAATAGACCTTTATCTTTAATACAAACCTTTTTTATATTTTTGTAGTCATCAATAATTAAGAGCGGAAATTTCAGAGGCCATAAAAAGTTTCAAGGGCGGTAAGGCTCTTGGTGATGATGGCATCTCGATTGGGATATTGAAAGTTGATTTCAATCTAGCGCGCGAGACACTACTACCACTGTTAACAGCTATATGGGAAATGAGTCAAGTGCCTGAGAGCTGTAAAGAAGGCATCATTATAAAATTACCGCAGAAAGGCGACTTGTCCCAATGCAAACGTGTCCCAAACTGGAGAGGTATCAACTTGCTGCCGGTTCGCTTCATGATCCTTTGCAAGATTCTGTTGGACAGAATGAGAAGTTCTGTTGACTTTACGCTGAAGGATGAACAAAGTGGATTCAGAACGGGGTGAGCACTGACCAGATCTACGCACTGAGGATGCTTTTGGAACAGTGCAATGAAATGCAAAACGAAATCTATACTCTGTTCGTAGACTTAATGCGTAAAGGTGAACTTACTACCTCGATACCACTTACTGCCGGAGTAAATCAGGGTTGTCTGTTGTCACCGCACCTATGCATTATTCTCAACTACATGCGAACATCTGCAGTATAAGACCTGCACCTTAATTGCAGTAAAACTAAACACGTTGGTCAACGGCAATGCTATTGAACAAGTGCAGCACTTCATATACCTGGGGAGTGTTGTGGACCCACGGGCAGAAGCAGATGCAGACGTCTAAGCGCGCGTCACGTTTGTACAGTTGAAACTAGTCTGGACTTCCAATAGTTACTCGGAACATCAAGATTAGATCGTTCAAGTCCAACGTCAAGTCAGTGCTTCTGTACGGATGTAAGATATGGCTCGTCAGGGAAAAGGTGACCGGGAGACTACAAGTCTTCGTAAATTAATTTTGTAGCGCATCTTGTGAATTATGTGGCTATGAACCATATCAAATACAAGGCTGTGGGATCTGACAGGTCAAAAGTCCATCCATATTAACATCCTTCAACGAAAATGGCGCTGGATTGGATATATTTTGAGGAGGCCCAAAAATCACATTGCAAAGCAAGGTTTGACATAGCGGGCTTCTGTAAAAAGAAGGCTGGGCCGTCCCCACATCACCTGGAGACGGTCAGTAGAGTGAGAGGCCGCAACAACTGGTCTCAGTTGGAAGGAGCTGGAAGCTGCGGCACTGGATTGAAAGGAGTGGAGGTTCCCTTCTGAATCCCCTGATAGGGGACAACAAGACATCATCAACAATATAGAAAAATATTGATAATAGTATGTAGGATTGGTTGTAGGTAACAGATACAATGTAGCGGTTTACGTACAGCTGAGTAATATACAATCCACGACGGCAGATCAAAAGTGGGGATTTATGTATATTATAAAAAGAAAAAACAGAACTTTTTTTAAATTACCATTTTTTTCTGTTTACCGTGTCATATTTTTACCATTTGAGATCATATTTTGACCATAGAAGATGGATATGAAAATCATAAAGTAAAATTAAATTACACCTATAAAAAATATTTCATATCTTGCTGTTCGCAAACTTGCCGTGTTTGTTTAGGATTATACAAATGCCTATCACACTGACAATATTTGTGAGTTAATAAGGTAGACAAGGAATATTTACCTTGAGAAATATTTAGGCATATGCAAGAATAAGGCAAGATCTGTAAACAAATTACTGCAAAAAGAGGGTGTTTGACATTTTTGAAATCTGTAATAATAAAAATCAAAAAGAAATTTAAGAAGAGGAAATTTTCTAAAAGAATGTGTCAAATCGTACCACCAATATGTTTTGTTTTGACGAAGGGCTAATATTTCAATATCGATCATTTTCACATGTTAAAGCAATTGATAGAAAAGTGCAGCAAGTTCAACCATCCCGTCTGTATGGCCTACGTAGATTATGAGAAGGCCTTCGTTACTGTGGAGGATTGCGCTGTATTTAAAGCTCTTCATGGAAGTATTATCTATTCTTTGGGACGCTATGTGGACGTGCTCTAGGAGCTTTATAACTCAACCTTCTTTCTTCCTTTAAAGTTGGCTTCGAGATGAATATGTCTAAGACTATAGTTATGGTCAATGTCTCCAATGTCTCTTTTATATTTTTATGGACAGGTGTATGTAGAATTGTTGTACATAAAATGCACTTGTGACATAAGTCAACAGTCTTTACAGTGAGGGCAATGTTTAAAAAACCAAACAAAGAACAACCAATGCAGTGTTAATATTTTGTGTATATAGACTTACTAAATATTTTGTATTATTTAATAAATCCGCTTACTTAAATAAGTAATTCTTAAATTCTTATAGTTAACTGCAATATTTGCTCAGATAGTTGATCAAATATACATACATTGTTTATATATACAATTTCTGAAGGCTAGCTTATTTAATATTTTTTCCGTAATTTGAAAGAAACGGATCCTAGCATAGTCAATACTGAATAAGATAAATTCTCGATGTACGACGTTTATTGGAAAAATAAATGATTTATGTTTTTTATGTAAATTTGAGGCGCCCACATCAATTTACAATAATAATTACTCTTAAGTTTATAAATGTGTTAAATGCAATAATTAGATCACAATCAGATGTAAATACAATTATAACATTCCAAAATTTTTTCAAATCAAAAATGCCAAATATTTGTAGCTAGTTATTATTTATTAACTAAACCAAATTATTTTTAATCATATTTTTGGTACAAGGTTCCTTATGGGGCATTGCGGAGAGTATCTATAGTCTATGTGTGCTGGCTATACAGTGTCTAATGTATAGTCTACGGGAGATGACTGTTTATTTATTTATATATTTATTATTTCTTTATTTATTGATTTATTTTTTTTTATTTATTTTATTATTAATCAATTTCTTTATTTATTATTATTATTGCAATTTTCTATTATTATTATACATATTTTTAAAAAGTAAACAAAATACACGTGTTAAGATCATTTTATTAAGTAGTTTTTTTTTTATTTTTAAAGATAAAAAATCATTGTAAAAAACGTATACCCGAGAACAAATTTCCTTTTACCTCGTATAGGACTTGAGATTAAATTTTTGGAACGAAGTCTCTTATGGGGCGTCCGTAACGTATGACTAATCGTATCTTTATATAATGTATGATGCCTGAAGAATTATAAACCCGAATCATTATTTTCTTTATACCCTGAAATTATAATAAGAAACTTCGTTCCTATCTGGTGTCTCACGACATCAAGCAGGTTTGTTTTATAATAAGTGACTTCGTTCCTATCTCGTATCCCACGACAGCACATGTTTTTTTTAAATGCGTATTTTTTTATTTCTAAATAAATTTAAAGAAAAATAAATGCTGAATATTATCATTCATGGAACATAATATAGACAGTTGGTATTTGTCTGTGTCGGAAAATAATTCAATAGTACATTCCATTATTCTGGGTTTCGCAGGAATATCAATGCGTGACTATAAAAAAATTAGCCTTTATTTAGTATGACAGTAATTCGTGATAGAATTGTTTTTGAAAATACTTTACATATGTTATTAATTAAATTTATCGGTCTGTGAGTATTTATCTTCTTTTCGTGAATTATAATTATAATTGATCTCGTCTAAATTTTAGGTTTTTTTTTAATTATAAAGAGTTCATTGAATAATTTTGTCAAGCTAATAAAAATCACAGGTATTGCATATCTTAACAGGTTTAAAAAATAAACAAAAAAAGGAACTTCCTCTTTTTAAAGTCGGATAAAAAATAACCCTGGCTGTAAAAGCTTAGGCTCCCAAAAATCAAACGCAAATATTAGCAATAGGAAACTATACTAGAAGAAAATCAATTACCTTGAAAAAAAAGAAAAACTATATAATCAACTTTGTGCCAAATAATTATCACACTTTTACTCAAGTTTTGGAGATGAACTTATATATTTCTCTACGTATACGCAGAACTGTGGACTGAGTTTATTTAAAAATAGTTCATGTAATTTTACGATTACAATGACGTGCGTAATGAATGTACTAAATTATTTTTTTAACAAGGAAACCTAATTAGGGTAATTAAAATTTTGTTTACTTATTTATTTTGAGAATTCAAATGTCATAAAAAAGTTACCACGCTGTTCTAAGTAAAAAATAAATAGTTTCAAATTAAAATATTTCATATTAAACCCCTTCTTTATAGTACTTATGTCCAACGTTAAAGCTAGTACATTAACCGTTCTGTAATTAAAATAGGAAAATGATATACTAACGGTCATGTTACATCACTCAATCATAAACACATCGCTCACAAAATCATATTCGGCATAATTACATAGATTACCACTTTGTTAGGTTAAGGACTTTATTACTTTTCTTAAAAAGAGAGAATACGAACTATTGACATCAAGTGTTTAAACATATTAACCAACTACGAATTTTAATTACACGCAGCTTCTGTTATAGTTAGTAACGGCATTAGTAAGTTACAGTGGCGTAAGCGAAGCGTGAAGCTGCCGCCCAAATTTCATGCCTGTTTGGCACGAGTTTCGTAAAATGTATACTGAATTCATGTTCTATCAACGAATTGATTAACTTGAATGTATAATAATATAATATATTATGAAGTTATAAATTTAGACTGTGAGACGTGGACACAGAGGGACAGGGAAATACTAGAAGCGTTTGAAATGTGATACTGAAGGAGGATGGAAAGCATCAGCTAGACCGAGAAGAAAACTAACGAAGAGGTTTTGGGTATAGTAAAAGAGAAAATAAGTCTGTCAAGCTGATTAATATTCAAGGTATGCAGGATTGACAAGTGACATCAGGACATCAAATATCTCAGTTCTACCCGTGACCATAAACGCTGTAAAGGGTTCGAAACGTCGGGTGATAAAATTTAAAAATAAACAGCGATAAAATCCGTAAAGTTGTTTCATTTAAAAATAAAACTTCATGGTCTATATAGCACCAAAGTTTTAAACTTAGGTTCAAGCTATCGGACTCTGTTTGTGTTATAATATTGCGCTATACTTTTTCTCAAAAAAGAAATGCGGGCCTTATTATAAGGTCTATGTACGTCGTGTGTACAAGGGAGCTTCACAAATATACAGGGTGACTGGTGAGTCACTAACGATATTAAAGGAGAGCACTCAAAACTTGATTATCTTCATGTTATCTAATAAAATTAGGTGCATAGTTTTCAAATATATAAATAAAATAGAGAGATAGAATTATTCCAAAAAATAATGAACGTCATATTACACAGACGTACACCCAGATTCAAAAACAATTATTCGTCATTAAACAGATATTTGGCCCGGAAATTGGACCCGCACATCTGATACGAAGCCAACTTCTTAGCTACGGCGGCATATTCACTAGCGTTCCCATATTACTAATGATCGTGACTCTTTCTTAAGTGATCAATGGTCTATCTCCGAACGCCTGGTAGAGGGACTGGTAGATGCAAACTGACTAAAATATATGGATGGCAACAAAAAATTCTTTAAAACGATCGTCAAACAACTAGTGTGCATTAAAATAAATCAAATTTTAAAAATTTCTTTATTTACATGAATTATGCCAATTTATTAAATATTTTGTTTACTCAAACTGAGCTTACTTTCTATATATTTTAAATTTGTCCCTTGGCCTTTACAATTTATTTCTTCGCAACTTGAAGTACGAATAAAACGTTAATCATTAATTTTTCTCAACAAGCTCTTAGACAAACTACTCGTATTTTATGCACGCTTTAAAGTTGAAATGTTTTTCTGAGAAACTTCGTTACACGCATATGTGCCTTGATCATTAAGTAGATTATTTTATGATTTCCCTTTAAAATGGCGAGGGAAAGTAAATAGAACCAATTTGAAAGTTTCGTGAGAGATGGAGGTCCGAGATGCAAACAAAAAAAATGGGACTGAATTCAGAATCTTTTTTAGGGTTCCGTAGTTCACGAAGAACCCATATAGTTTCCAGGCTCGTACTCCGCCCTTTCAGCTCCGATTGTCATAAATATTGGTAGAGATGTATATTGAAGATCCAAAGATTGTTTTTTAAAATTATTTTAAAAAAAATTTAACAAAACACTTTTTTTTTACTTACCCCATCGTGTGGGGTATCGTTGGAAAGGTCTCTTAAAATGCAACAAAACTTTCTAAAAACCATGTGAATCGAACCCTCCAGTCCCAAGATATTTTAATACAAAGTTAAAATTAGAGCGGGGGGGGACCCCTCCTTAACTTTTGAAATATTATTACAATGATTCTCAAAAAATTGTAACCTGTAAGTATTTTAAAGCTAAATTATAGCGGGCTCGATATCATACGTAGGTATTTTTATACAACTCGACAAACTTATGCAGTTGCAGTCGTCCTAACAAAATGTGTGGAGCCGACCGCAACTAACCTAACCTAACTGGAAATAAGTTAAAAATATTACATACACATTCAAAAACTTAGAGGCAGAAGTCAATCGCAAAATAAAAACTGTCGGTATTTATTTTTGACAAGCGTTCGGACCCTCGGATGGCTACGGAACCATTTCATGTGCGTGCCCGGCACAATCATAGCCAATATTTTTTATGTTGGTTAAAAAACCTAACCTATTGTAGATAAAACATTCCATCCAAAATAACAGGTCTAAATCAAAAATACAATGTTTTATGTACTCTTATTTGAATTATGTTTAAGCAAAGTTTTATGGGTTAATTTTGATACTAGCGTTTATACTATTGCGTAATATATATG
>JAOCPS010674620.1:0-10696 GCA_025505425.1 Graphium colonna | reverse complement strand
TGCATTCTACATCACTATGACAGATTGCGCAAATGTCATGTAGGTAAAGCAAAATTCATACTTTTATACTTTAAATTAAATTCCACGCTTAAAATCAAATCCACAAAGCCATAAGTCTTAAAAAATTATGAAAATAATTACTATATAATTTTGATCTTGATGCAAGAGAATTTGGTACTAGGTTTGGGCATTATCCTTTGCATGCCAATGAAATGGTTGAACTCGGACATTAAATATTATACCAACCTTGTAATCTACTTGTTCAATTGCAAATAAAGATATTATTATAAAAGCAATGTCATGTGGATAACGCCAAAGACAACAGCTGCTTTGGATTATAAATATGCCCATTGTTACAATGGGAGTTCTTAGTTACCTTGAACGCCTAGGGCTGGGTAATGTGTCTTGATGCGGTTTGTGCAAATCTAGCGTGATGCTTCCAGGTCTGCCGACTGTTGGCGAGCTGAATTCATCACTCTGCAGTGCTGATATGCTGCCAAGCTCACTGGAAAATAATCTTAAAATAGTACGTTGTAAAATGTAATAAAGTCCTCCTGCGGCCAATCTACTCAGAAGTCAGCCAATAGCGCAGGACATATTATAGTGCATAAGTGTATGCGTATGAACAGGTGCACTCTCTGTTCCTTTACTCTCGTACCCCAATGGGACGGATATCCGATATGACCGGAGAGAGATCGGGCGCAACACCGACTTTTTACATGCCCATCCGACGCATGGATGATCTTCCTTTTCAGACAATCAGGTGATCAGATCATTACCCTTATCCAACCAAGAAACAACAACACAAAGCTATTGTTCCCCCGCGGGATTCGATCCCACGACCTCTGGTTTACAAAATAAGGACCCATACCACGAATGTCATACTAAGTATTCTAAACATGAAAATATTCTCTTACTCCACATATGCCTATAAAATTTAATTTTTTTTATTTATGAAAAGGAAGACAAACAAGCAGACAGATCACCTGATGGTAAGTGGTCCTGTCGCCCATGGATGTGTTGTCATCCTGGGAAATTGGATACAATGGGTTTATTGGATAGGATGGGTCGGGATTATACTACAGCGGTGGCTTGTTAATTGACTTGTTAATAGCTTACTCATTAAAAGCACGACTTCAGTGCCTGTAATAGTAATGACACTAAAGAAAACTTATGTTACTTTACACATGTTTAAAGTGTTCATTATGTTGGCGTTCAATAAAAAAAATAAATAAATAAATGTTTTGTGAAACAAAAAAAAACAAATTTTTCTATCACTGATTTCTTCCCCCCATCTTTAAATAATAATATGATAGTTAAACGTTTTCAATGTGCAGAGCAAGAAACAATTAAAAACAAGTTATCGGCAAAGGCAGAGTTTATGAAGCCCTGACACAGTTCACTTCGGATATTTATGTAAGATAATGTTTTTAAATTTCATTACATTGAAGTAAATGGTTGATCTTAGACCATCTTAGATTAACAACATTTAAGATGTAAATTTGTAGATTATGGAATAAATGGCTTTGTTATTATTATATATATACAGAACAAATAGCTATACTACACGAAGGTCAAAAAGAAACTAAAAATAAAGCTAAAAATAAAAACTGGCTATCGGGACATTCTTTCTATTCCATACAAGAGTTTCTAAATTATAAGGAAATAACAAATGTTACAAACAACATGTTATAATCTAAAATGAGATTTGTATTTAAATTTAAAAATAATTAACTAAATGTATTTAAAAGAAAAATGCTCATTTTAATATGGCATACCGTACCAAGTTACATCAAGCCCAAAAATATTTTTTTTTGAAGAATAAACTTATTATATTAACTCCTACAGAAATTCTTTTTGTAAAGAAAACCCGGGTTTCGGAGATATTTGATAAAATCATAAAATTGATTCAAAAAACATAGTTGCTATTGTATCCTACATCTCTATGACAGATTGTGTAAACGTCATATATGTAAAGCAAAATTCATATTTTTACACCTTAAATTAAATTCCCTGTTTAAAAATTAAATCCATGAAGCATAATGTCATAATAAATTATAGAAATAATTACCATATAATTTTCATCTTGATACATGAGACTTTTTGGTACCACTTTTGGGCATTGTCCTTTGGGAACCGACTACATCCATTCTCCACAATCTCACAATCTCTAACTCACTGCATTATGAGTTAGTTTTTAATCGACTTCAAAAAAAGGGCGAACAATCTTCATTCGAATGTTTATAGTTATTTTATGCACGTTTGCGCATATCTCCGCCATTTATGAATAGATTTTGAAAATATTTTTTTTATCTTATACGGTATTCTTCCGTAATGGTCCCATTAAATTTTCAGGAAAATCGGTTTAATAATTTTCCTTCCAAATAAAAATAACAAAATTTAAGAATGTGGGCACATATCTCCGCAACTTGTGAACTGATTTGAAGAAAAAAATTTTATCTGACAGGGGTACACTTCCTCAACATTTTATTAACTGATCTTTATAAGATGTTTGAAAATCAAAATAATGAAGATTTGTTTCGAGAGTGCACTTTCAAGGCGTTTGAAGTGGGTTGTTGTACTTTTCTGTGAAAGTAAACTTGTGTTATATTTACCGCATCAAAATGGCGTCACGTTGTTCCTGCCAGTTGGGCGGGGGCTCTTCGACCCACGCGTTGAAGTAACGCACGATGTTCTCGTGCTCCAATTTCGCTAAAGCGCGCACTTCGCGCAGAACACGCTCGCGTTTTGACTCCCTGAAAATTTATTTAGAAATAAATTTAGAATTTGTTTTAAAATAAAAACTTATTGTTATTCTATATAAAAGTCGATTAGTGTTCAAAAGGAAACTCCGTGTCATAATAAGAATCTTTAAGCAAGTACACACAAACTTCACATATAATACGTACGTATATAATACGCAAAAATAACACACACACACACACACACACGCGCACGCACGCACGCACGCACGCACGCACGCACGCACGCACGCACGCACGCACGCACGCACGCACACACACACGCACACACGCACACACAGAAGGAATAATAAAAAAGATATGAACATTATCTATATACAGGGTGACTGTGAGTAATTTTCAATACTTAAATATGTTATATGTGGGGATTATATATGAAGAAAAAAGGTTATATTAAAAATGAATATTCACTGACTACCGAGTACACTTAGCCAAAAGTTAAATAATTAATTACATACCACATCTGAGTCCTAGTGGACAGTGTGGCCATAACAAATTCATATAAATTTGATTATGCCAATTATAAAATTAATTTATAAAACTTCTAGTCATGATTTTAATCAGTGGTAAATATTGTTTTAATAATATTTGATGATTTTAATTAAATGGTGAGTCACTTATCATATCAAAGGAGAACACTTGGTACTAGATGGTCATCATATTTATATAATAAAATTAGGGGTGGTAAATCAATATTTATTCTTAATAATATTTTTATTCCATATATGGTTCCCGAATATAACATATTAAAGTACTGAGAAGGTGACTCACCAGTCACCCTATATTAATACTCTTCTTTGAATATTAGTATTGGCAATATATTGTTTTCTGATAATAATTACCTTTAAGCTCTGCTGTGCCCCTTCACTTCCCGAACCTATTGCTTTAGCATCATATTGTACAAATGTGCCACTAGGGTCCATGTGGAACAGTTGTGGTCCCTTTTCATCAATACCTGAAACATGAATTATTAAAAAATTACATGTGATGGTTCATATGTTTTATTTGGCAATTCAAAAACTGAATATCTAGAGTAAAGAAAGAATATGTAGGAGATTTTTAAATTAATGATATATTCTAAGAATAAAAAATCATTACTAAACTACATCAGCTTTTCTTGTGTAGTCATAAACAACATGAAAGTTTAATGTTTGATCAGAGATAAAATAAATATTTCTATGTATGACAGTAATAAATGCAATACAACATTAATCTTAATCAAATACATGTAAACTATATATAATCGATAGCATATTAATTTTCATATTTACAAATATATTATTTATTTATTTAATATATTAATTAATCATAATTAATGTTATCTCTATCACTTTATACTTTCCTTTGTTAGAAATGTAACAAGTATCTATGATACCCTAATTTAACGGTTATCTCCAGCACGCATTGGTAACGTAACTATTGTTGTTCTAATGGAGGTTTCTTAAATTATAAATTAAAGTACCAATTATAATTAACCAGATAACATAACTGCTATAATCATAACATATATTAGTGAATATTAAAATAGTAAAAATACTATTTCTACTTATATCCCATACTCAATACGTAAAAGAATACTGATATCTTTGTTGCTTAAATAAATTAATGATTCTTATATTAAAGGCTACATTTTCTAAAGTACTCTTGATGATATTATCTATGCAAGTACAACATACAACAAATGTATTGCCAGTCATTGGGAAATAGGTCTTTGCTTACCCTATTTATAAGGCAAAGTAGTCAGTCATACTTCTCTAAATAAGTTTTTATACATTCAATTGGAGTTTTATGTTGACTGTTTATGCTTTACCAGTTTGATATATATAAGGTTTCAGATTTAAACAAACCTTTATTTTCAAGAAGACAAAACAGCTAGCAACTATTGATATGAAATCCCTAACCATAGAATCACAACAAAAAAACAACATCAGATTCATTACCAATAAAATTCAATTCAAGCCAAAATTTGAGGATTAAAAATGAAGAATTCTTTGAAGACTGATAGATTCGAAGAATGCACTTTGAAAGCATATGCCCATCCATCAGCTAAACTCAAGTAGAAAACTTTTCTTTAGTTATTGGTCAAAGCTAGAACTTGTTAGTTCTAGCAAAGGATGTTTCCTTTGAATATAATTAGTTAAAAAGAACAACTTGTATCAATAAAATATACAATTTATCACTAACCTGCAAACATCACAGCCACACCAAATGGTCTAGACATGGCAGTGCCGCTATCATCATCACTATCTCCAAATTGAATAGCTAGATTGGATACTGCTTGAGCACATGACTCCACACTCATACGCTCATTGTAAACAAACCAATGGTTCTGACATTCTACTCTGGCACGTTCCACAAGAGTTCTGGAAGAGTTACGAAAATAAGTTGACTCAGCTCTAGGTAATTTGATCCCACACAATGTGTCTAATAAACGATTTTGATTACTTTGGATAACTAAGTGTAATTGGCGGACTAATGTATTTAATCAATATCATATAGAACCAAACAATGACAATGAAGTTTTCAACTTACCTAGAATCGGCCATCAAGCCTGACACAGCACAGGCAATATGCCGATCCACTTCAACGATCTTTTCTATGGTTGTTGGTTCCATTAGTGGCGAAGTAATTCTCTTCTCCACGGCAAGAACGACACCTTCTGATGTGCAGATGCCAATAGCCGTCGAGCCAAGTTTAATAGCTTCTATGGCATATTCCACTTGAAAAAGTCTCCCCTCGGGACTGAACGTATTGACACCACGATCATATTCAGAACGAGTTAAAAACATCTGAAAATACAAAACATTTTATATATCCACCGGCATGACAGGTTAATTCTTAAATATTTCTTAATAGATTATATTAGAAGTATTTTCAATATATTGATAATACATATTTGAAAAGAAACAAACTTACTGTGTGTTAATTTGCTAAACTTTTATGAATATAACAAAAAAACAAGAAATTGCTAAGTGAGTAATCAAAATTGAAAGAAACTTATTTCCAAACTACAGATGCACCATGTCATGGAGGTGTAATAGATAAAAAAAATTAAGAAGTCACGTAGAGCACACTCCAAAATATAATGCATGCAATGGTAGCGCAAAGATTACTAGTTGATAGCATTACAAAATGAAAATGCTCTAGCATAGCACAGCATTGATGATTTTAGCAGGAATTTTAATAAAACTTAATTATTACTGTAATGCTGCATTTTAGATAAGCTGTTAGGACCCCTCCAGGAAGAGTAAAACAGTATTGAAAAAAATAGGAACTTTACTACCTGTGATATACGTCAAAACTGCAGATTTTTAGAAATATGTTAATTTTTCCATTACAAGTCAAAAACTATAGGTTTTTTGGAATTAATTAATAGAATCAGGCGTTACTTTGCGGAAATCCATTGTATATAAATCTATAAGACTGTTTAATTAGCAATATTCCGCGAAAAAAAAAAAAAAAAATCGCGGAATATTGCTAATTAAACAGTCTTATAGAATTATATACTAGAATATTTTTACAAAAATATAACATATAAGATTTTTACAAGATTATGTTATAATTAAAGACGTGGTAATTTTTCATATATGAGCTTCATAGTTTATTTAGAACTTATATATATTTTTTAAAAACATTAAAATAACGACGAATGTGGCCTAACCACTCATACTATGAGAAAATATTTTAGAAGTTGAATTTTAGCACATTTCTTCTTCTTCTTCGGGGGCTTCTCCGAGTAGCGAAGGTTGGCAGTCGGTTTTTGATAAGTGTCTTTGTCTCTAGGCTAAACAGTTGGACGACATTCACGGTTCCTGTCCACTCCATAATATTCCGAAACCAAGAATTTTTCCTGCGACCGAGACATCTCTTTTTGACAAATTTGCCCATCATAATAACGTGGCCGAAAAATTCACGATGACTTCAGATTCAATTCAAAATGTATTTGTTAGTTACCTCTGGGTCCAACTGATTCTCAACATGCGTCTGTCAGCCTCTACGTTTCCTGAGAACTTATTTTATTGTTCAAGTCTCAAAAATGTGGAAGACGTTAACGTAATGTAATGTTCAGGTTACGATTTGCTAGCAATTTCTTCATGATTTGAAAAGCATTGCGGGCAACTTGTATCCGGGATTTAATTTCTGTGTAGCTATCCTATTCCTTAGTTAGCCATGTGCCGAGGTATTTATATTTTTGCACTTCTTAGAATACTGGGTCAACAACTCGTATTGCAGGATTTAAATTTAGATTGTAAGAGCTACCATAATTTTCGTATTTTTGGTCTTATTAGCGATATCGGCTACATAACTATTATATACGTGGTTAACAATCATCTTCAAATATGCTTACGTGATTGATATAAGAACTATGTCATCCGCATATCATAAGTTGTTAAAATTATGCCCACTGACTAATGCCACAGTCCAGGTCTTATATTGCTTGCGCCATGACTGGCTCAGAGTAAAAATTGAATAAGGTGGGAGGCAAAACACTACCCTGATTATACCCCTTTTTACGTTTACTTCGCCGAAAACATCGCCTTCTATGCACACTGATGCTTGTTGGTCACATCACAGGTTGCTTGTGATGCAAAAATCTTTTCCATCTAAACCGATACGATTGAGAATGGCTTTAAGATGGTCATATTTTACGCGAAACACATCTTGACGCATATCTCTCCATTTCGGATTAGAACCTGCAATGTAAATAATCCCTTTCTTGTACCTCCACTCCAGCCCTAAATCTAAATTATCACCGAACTGCTCGTCGCATTTAGCACATTTAGTAGCTTTTAATGTAAGTGCAAAAAAAGAGCCAGTGGACAGTACAGTATAGCAGACGATATAAATGTTGTTTTCGGATAATGTCATCTAATAAGAGAATAATGTAACTTTGCCGTTTGTAGAATAATGTAAAAAAGCCAATTATTTAGCAAATAAGCAGAAAATAATTTACGTGCATGTTTTTAAAATTAGAAGAAATACCACTATTACCAAATTTTAATCATAGATATTTTCGTTACATTTTACAAACACCTTTGTGCAGCAGAAGTCTTAAGGGTTATTGTTTTAAAAGAATATTTTCATCACTTTTGGGTAACTAGTATTCTGGTAACAATTTCTAATTCCTCATTAGTTCGCTATCGATAAAGATACGTATTTACATTTAAAGTAAACAATGTCCTCATTAGATAAGACATTAACTTATTTTGGTAAATAAAACCATGCCGATGTGTATAAAATCAAAGACTATAATAGTTTGTTTGTACTAATTCTGTTGGTCTCGTAGCAAGCGTCATCAAATAGTTGGTATTTTTTTTTTAAATGGCAAGTCTACCTATTTGAGTTGAATGAAACATCATTCTTACGTTTATTATGGTGATTTGACTGTGACAAGGCTGTGCTCGCTTACCGGTATGTGCGTCACATAATACTTGTTAGGAACGTGTAATGTAAACATTTTTTTTATTATACGTAATTTGGTTTAAATTTCTTGAGTAAATACCTAGGAAAATATTAAGCTTCTATTAAATTGGTATTTTGTAAAGTATAAATAAAAACAATGAGGTTTCATGTTAAAAATTAATAAATACATCGTTAAAGAAACATTGTTACGCCCCTTCATAATTTTGCAATCAATTGTTTCAAAGTAATTTAATCCTGCGAACCTAAGAATTATATTGCGTTTATAGAAATAATACTTCTTTTTTGTATAAAGCCTCCTCGTTAGTCACTTTTATCATTTAAATCTAGTTTTAAAGTCCAGTAGTAGTAAAGCCAATTCTGTCGAAATTTCAGGTTACGAATTATTATGTGACCAGGATAATAATTAGTAATTTATTAAATTAAAATATATTAAACTACTTTTCTGAGGTGACTTTGTATAATAAGTTTATACTAAATTTCGTCCATGAGATTTTTTTTTGTGTAGTGGCTATTTTTGATAATTCGTTTTATTATCACGCCGCAAATTGAAAAAGTGCCTGAAAAGAGTTAGGCCCTTGAATTTACAATTACGGCGGTCAAAAGGCTTCCTACTATTTTTAACAGACTTCAAAATAGGAGTAAGGTTTATTCTTATTTTGTCTATTCTTCCGAAATGGTCCCATAAAATGTTTAGATAAAAAGGTTCAATACTTTGTTTGTTTATTAAAAAAATAGGGACGTTTGCACATATCACTGCTACTTATGGACTGATTTTATATATGATTTTAAAAATTATTTTTTATCTGAAATATACTTCCAACATGGACTCATGATATTTTTATAAAAATCGGATGAGTAGTTTGTTTTTAAAATCAAAATAACGGAGTTGATAAATTACCTACATTTTTAAGGCGTTTGAAGTCTGTCTTTGTAATTTTCTGTGAAAATAAACTTGTTACCCCATACTTACTTTATTTATTTATTTTATTTATGTAGCATTCTCATATTATTATATTATTTATGCATTCATTAATATATTGTAATATTAATTAAATAAAATTTTGTGAGCGCGTGGTCCAAGCTCGAAATACTTAACATATCACCGGATTTTTATAAAAAAATAATAAAGATGCCTCAGAAATGCACAACTTGTGCCTGATTTATTCTTTGGTCGTGTGAAATATAGATATAGTGCATACATTTGACCACTTTTACATATCCTGTGCAGTTGAAATTATTTTGTAGATGTCGTGGTCATAATCCAAACAAGAGGACATCACTGTAAGTTTGTTCTAATAAAAACCTGACTTACTGGATTAAAAAAAACTAAAGTCATTTCTCTATTCTACGAAGATTCGAACGGACAGCTCAAATTACATGTACCAACTTTTCAGCCACTGAGCCATCAATTAATATCATGCATGTTCCTTAACCACTAAACAACAATGTCCTTACTCGTTTTCTTTTTGACATATGGATGCAAACACAAAGCCATTATCTTCCGTCCATTAACATAAATTCGTCACAGATAATAAATATTTAACGTCTATTAAGAACAAAGATTTTTAATGTAGCACTGACTCATTTAGGACAGTATAATTTCTTCAACTACGTTGAACATACTAGATTTCGTACCCGGTTTCCTCGCGGTGTTTTGGATTTATCTTAACAGATTAAATAGACAGACATATCCAATATTTGAAGAGAATTTGATTACAGTTCTTCATGGTATTATTATTAATTTACTTAAACCTATTATTATGTCTGATACATACTATTTTTGGGTAAAATATATACTATTCTATACAGGGCGACTATTGGGTCACCAATAATATTATAAGAGAACTCGGTTCTCGACTCATCATATTTATGAAATAAAATTAGAGGCATAGTTTTCGACTAATAAGACAATGCCCAATAGTTGTACCAAAAATTCTCATGCATCAAGATAAAAATTATATAGTAATTATTTTCATAATTTCTTACGACATAACGCTTCATGGATTTGATTTTTAAACAGGGAAATAAATCTAAAATACAAAATCATGATTTTTTCTTTACCTACATGACGTTTGCGCAATCTGCCACAGAGATGTAGAATGCAATAGGAACTATTTTTCATATACCAATTTTTTGATTTCATCAAATATCTTCGAAACCCGGGTTTCTTTGCGAAAAGAACTTCTGTAGTAGTTAATATAATAAGTCTTGTCTCCAAAAAAAAAATGTTTGAACTTGATGCAACTTGGTACGGTTTGCCATATAAAAATGGGCATTGTCCTTTCAAATAAACAGATGAAGCGAGTATATGATGGCGGCAGCGAACAGATGGCCAGTCGCAGTTCATTGACCCGAAAACGGCACGCCTCGCACCGTGTCTGCTAGGATGCACATAGGTTTCGTAAATAATTACTGAACTTTCGATTGTTAAAAGTAAAAAAGTAAAGTAAGCCTATTTTTATATTGTCCCACTGCTGGGCAAAGGCCTCCTCTAGACAGAGGGTATTGGG
>JAOCPS010674510.1:0-10697 GCA_025505425.1 Graphium colonna | reverse complement strand
GCACGCGAAGTAATTTATCACTTGCTCCTGGAAACAATGCCCATTCTTATAAGGTTTATATTTAATAAAAAAATATGATATTTAGTTTATTATCGATGTGTATATTTAGATGTAACTGGTTATTTAGGGTAATTCTTTGATCCTTTATAAATTCCACAGTGTTCAAATTAATACCGTATTTTTTTACATAAATTGACAAACGGGCTAATAGATGCTAATTATCTAATTTCTCTATTTAATTTATCTCTTCCTGTACTCCACCTTTTAGTTTAAAAAGAGCACGGCCAAATTTGAGTCGATTTTCACCTTTGAATAGGTTAATAGGAACTCATAATGCAAACATAACTGTATAGCAACTGTAAGTCTGCAATAATTTAATACCTGATGAAAAACCACTTGCTGAAAATATTTTCTGTAAAAATATAGCAATTTCAAATATTATGTACAGCAGGTAATTTGATCTTTTAATTATTTTCTTCAATGATTATTCTGTATAGAAATTTATATGGTTCTAAATATTTGCTATGATTGGATTCAATTTTAATATTTTCTTATTAATCTAATGTATTATATTACGAATGTGATAGTCGTATTGTAATGATTATATCGTTTTTACTAATATTTTAATTACTTTAATTATGTCAATTGTTTCATATGTTTTTAAATTTCCTTATCGTGGGAAATACCCCTTGTTGCAAATAAATATTATTAGCTGTTGACTTCAATAAATATGCATTAAAATGTGCATATTATCTAACCCTGGGCTTTTATTTGTATCAAGTTTCCGAGGGGATTTGCAAGTTACTTAAAATTATGTCTGGGTTAGGGTTTATTATACGGGAGATGTTGAACATTATAACTGTCTTCGAAATAGGAATGTTCAAAGACTAACTAAAAACACAAAGAAAATAAATGGATTGCGAACGCGGTGATTTTTGTGTTCAGATGAGCATTGTGCGATATCCTATTTTTTAAAGTCTTTAAACGACTGTCAAAGCTATCTTTGCGTTCAGACGAGAAACTTAAAGATTTTCAATTTCAGTCAACTTTTAACTATTATCTAATAAACATTTGTCAACCGTTTTTAGTTTTAGCATTTTGGTATGGATTTTTAATAACGTTGTAGAGATTTTTCGCAACCTATTAGACATAGCGGATACTGTTATAAATGCTTCCTATACTGTTGGCATTCCATTAAATTAAATTTAATTTAAATTGTTTATTTATTTTTTCTTCAAAACTTGCCAATTTTGCATAATATCGTTATCATATTTGTGTCGGGTTGTTTACGTTTATGAACATTTACAAAGTTATCGACATTGATAGTAACAGGGTTGTCGGAATCTGCCGAAAACTTATGAGATGGATGGTGAGTGGTGGTAGTTAACTGTTAATACAGTAAACAGGGTATATTCGTAATAAATAGCAGGCTTCTATTTTCGGTTAGGTTAACGGTCGGTAGCTTCATACTACTTTTTGAACCATAACAAACGTTATGTTACAAAACATGTACAGGTGAACCACTGTTAACAGGTTAGACGGTCCGGACATGTATGAATTTAGATAACCAATAGAGCGCAGTTACTAAGCCCTTGGCTGCGACATCGCAGATCGTGCGTTGATATGACCGTTTGTTGTTATTTACGTGTGCAAAACGTCCTTGTAAGACATGGCTTAAGTATTATAATAAGGGCAGTGGATTTTTTTAAATAATAAAAATCATAAATAATACGACCAATGATATATATCCCATATATTTCCTCGTAGCACGCGTAATTCAAGTAGACTTATTTTAGGTCGAATACCAAAAACAGCATTTAATCACAGAAACTGCTACGCTGTGAGTTTAAAATGTTTAACAAACTTCCTGAAAAATTAAAAACTGAAAACAATATTGGAAAATTTAAACCAAATCTTAAATTAAGGTTATTATCGAGATGCATTATATATTTTATAAAATCTGTCACCGGTCATTTTAATTGTATCTAGTAATGTGGTCTGGATAGATGACTTTTGCCCTTTATGAATTATATCATAAGAATTAGAATAACTTTGTAATAATTATTAAGGTTTACACATACGTAACTTTGACTTTTGATCTATTGACGGCATAATTTTAATCCATGTTATTAATTATTTCTGCTTTTTTAAAATCGACATATGTTATAAAATTAATCTTCGCATGCCATACATTGCAAACATGTTATCTGTTAAAACAATTGACAATCTTCTTTATGCATACCATTTTTCTAAGCGAATAAATGATTTATTATTATTTTTATAGTGATAGCTAGAAGCCTTGCCCGGGAGACCAACAGCCAAAAGCGAATTGGGGTCACCTGCATGAGGTTGAAGCACATGGCCACCAGCGCCATGCCCAGCGTGAGGTAGAGCGAGCACACGATGAACGAGGTCTCGATGCGCGCTGTGTAGATGCGCTCGCCCGGCACGAAGTCCCCGAACCCGATGCTTCAACCGAATTAAGTACTTTATTAAACCTCTTATTTCTCCCCATAGCCTTACTCCCACATTACTTGGGGTCAGCTTTTAATCCAACGAAACATTACAACAAACTGAATTTAAAAGGATTTGTTGTCAGGACATTTGGAGGCTCTGACATCTCATTAAACTTTCAAAGGTATTCTTGACAACCCGGCTATGAGCCCATCCAACGCAAGGGTCATCTCGCTTTTCAGGCAATCGGCTAATCAGCCGATTGCCTAAAACACCACCACTCCTTTCATTTTTCAAACAAAGGCACTCTCTATTTTTAAGCCACGAAGGCAGTTGGTCGTTAGCTAACTCACTTCAATGTTAATCTCATTTGCCATATTTTTTGACAACAAGAAAACAAAAAAAAATTTCCTTAATTGTTAAGTCCCATCTGTCCCACAAGGTCATAAAGAATGGCACTTGAGACTTTTTAGGGAGAAATTATACACATATATAATAGAGTAAAATGTAACGTAATAAGTTCACCTGCTTAGCGATATAAAGCAGAAGTAGGCCCCGTCCAGCTTATCCCATTTCTCCCAGAGACCGAAAATCATCGACCCGAACATTATGTAGCTGAAATTGATACAAGATTTTGAAAATCTTTCTTTAAAAATAGCATCAAATATAAACATAACGAAACATACAACATAGTCACGTTGTATGTTTAGTAATTTGGTTCTTGCGGTTTCACTCGCGTAAATTTTCCTTGTTTTTGCAAAATTTATTTCAATTAATCATAGAGTAATGATATAATACCTAAAATCCTACACTTATAGATTTTTTCAATTCGAGCCAGTAATTTCTGATATTAGCGTGTTCAATCAAACAAATAAACTCATAATACTAGTATAGATATGATCTGTGGTAGCTTAGGAGTAACATAGCGGACCTTCGTGCTTCTCGTATTTCGACGAGCCAGATTTAGGGGCGCAGTTGTAGATAAGCGCTGAAATAAGAAGTATAGAGAAGAGTGAAGGTTATCTCACCCCACCATGACGGCGACGCACACGCTGACAGGCACCGACACGCCCTGCAGGTCGTAGGCCGAGTAGCTTACGATGCTCGACGCACCGCTCGACGACGTGTATCTAAACAAAACATTGATATACTTCTTATACTCACATATTATTTAATATTAAAATGCTATACTAGTTTATTTAAGAAAAGAGACAACTTTAAGTGAAACAGAAAAAGAGTAACAATTTTTTTTCTATTTAAGTCAGTTGTCTTAAATGAATCTGAATGTATAAAGACTTAAACATATCATAGTGTAGATTTTAAAAAGATTTTTTTATTGGTACACGCAGACAGTTCACTTGATGCTAAGCGGTCCCGTCACCCATGAACACGCACAACGTTCGGAAAGTTGCCTATAAATTGTCATCCTGGGAAATACGATAACAAAACCTTTATTGGGTAGGATGAGACAGGAACATATTAATGACATCGGGGGAAAAAAGGAGGTAAGAGTGGCCCTCCTGCAATTCAAAAAGTCTTTCATTCTTTATTTTATGGCGATTTCGTTTAGAGCTGTGGCACTTCCTCGAGCTATCACGACCTTAATATGCAGCTAAAGCTATGAAAAAATGTTATGCTCTAAAAAGTTAGAATAAGTATTAAAATGTGTTCATTAAGCCGCGTGGGTATTTAATATCGAATTTTTGTAATTTACAGCTAGAGATTTCAAAAACTTTCATCATGTGTACATCTGATTTCAAGAGCTTTATGTCGAATAAACGAAAAACCTTGCCTTGATATGTTATAAAAACTGCAGTTGAAGCGTTGCTGCTCATATGCCCACTGACACATTTATCGGATTCTGTCTTTCACATATCTTAACGACAAATTTTGTCACGACTTATCACACTAATTATAAGTCAATTCACTTTACAGATCTCTTCAATAACAAAAAACATGATATTTGACACATAGGGTCCTAATTTTTACATTCCATACTTAAAAGATTAAATCATAAATCACCTGTGACGATACGGCATCTGTGGAGATGGAAGACGCTCGATACTCTCCGCTTCGCTGAACTCCATCTTTAACGATGGCAGATAAAATAAACAATATAAATATATACTATTATATCAACAACAATATGGTGATCGTTAATGTTCTCAAGAGTAATTTAAGTAAAAAAATTAATGTATCTGACAAAAACCACTCAGAGAATCCTTTCGGTAGCGCTTAAAGTTAATGTTATGTAAACTGTTAATAACCTGGATAATTTTGCAACTTGGAATTTTTTATTATTTAGCATTAATACGTTCCTAAAAATGGTAATTGAATTCATAGATAATGGGAGAATTTACTTTAAATTCACTAAGATCAGTTGTAAAATTACAAAATGTGTACAAGGTATTTGTAATACTTTAATATATCTATCGTCTAATTTCAAGGTATCGCCTTAATTTTTTTCCATATTTTTATTGTTTTATTTAATAGCATAAGTTTGGTCTTTTATAACTACTGTAAATAATTAAACGACCGACCATGAACGTAAAAAACTATAGGAAACGAAATCGGCTATAACTTGTGTTTTTTTTTTGTTACTTCAAAGCCACCACTCACCTGTGGGTCCTGCGGAAAGGGGCGCCTGGCGCGCTGCGCGGGGCAGCCGCGACACAGGCAGCCCAGCGCGTACAGGCACTTGAACCACCGCGCCAGCAGCTGTCCTTTATCAGACAAAACCAACAAATTTTAATTACTACATCAGATAAAACTACTAGGAACAAACCTATACTAAACTGAAGAAAATGAGTAAATCTTTTATGGGACACTTTTACAACAAAATCCCAGAAAACGTTTAAAATTATTCGGTTAAAAAATTTAAGAAAAGTGCGCTAGTGTTAAAGGTTATTACAATATTAATAATTACTTGCACACCCTAGTAATGAACTTCTTGCTCCAGGCTTTTTCTTGTTAAATAAAACGTATCGGTCAAGTTGAATTTCTTACGCCAGTTCATTAAGAGTAAGTAACTAACCTAGGAGCTAGCCCCTAAGGGTCAGTAGTTTTCTTTTCGAATCGGTGGTATTTTTTATAACATTCAATAAGCAAGTAATATCAACTCAAACTTGAATAAACATATTTCGATTTTGATAATTTTAAAATATTTTTATACACACAGACCTGAAGAAAGGTGGTGGGTAGAGGATGTTCGGAAGCGGGATACTTAGCGCGACTTAGGGGAGGCTAACGTCTAGCAGTGGATCGCGATAGGCTGACGTTGATGTTGTATACTAGATAGATTATATATAGACCTTTGTTATGATAATTTATAAGAGCTATCCGTAGTATCAATACTCGTGAGGAGACACCAGCTCTAAACAAATTCTGCTTAGAAAAACAACGAACTCAACAATGCTCTTAGAAATAAGTTTTGTAAAGGTAGTGCCTACCGCACTACCTTTGCAAAACTCTATTTATTCCTGCTTGAAAATTCCCGCTATTTTTCAGACCAGTTTGCTTGCCCATAGAAAATACTTCTTTGTTCACGGTGTTTTCTCGACAGGATACCAGTACAAAATATTAGTATTTCTTTTCCTTTTATTCTAATAATTGAGTTAAGAAAGAACTGTACTGCCTACCTCTGAAATAATAGAGATGAATATGTTATATCAGTGGACGGTGTTTTCATATACCATCAGATAAACTGGTTCTTAAAATGTCATCACTAACTCAACGTTATAAGTTTCTATGACATAATATTTTTAGGCATGACAACACAAATATGATTAAGAGCCTCACCGACGTTAGTGACGTACAAGAGGAAGAGCGGCATTCCTAATAGCGCGTACAATATGGTCATAACTTTACCCCAACTTGTACGAGGACTAAGATGACCGTAACCTGAAAGATCGACATAAAAGAAAACTTTAATATCTTAATTTGTAATTAAATTACAACCCAACCCCCTTTTTAGGCTGGTTATTTAGAGAAAAAAAAATCAACTTAAAACTTGTAAACAAAAATAGCTTAAATTAGACAAAAAAATAACATGAAAGGATACGTTAATATCTTAAATTCAGGTAGAAAATAAACGTAAATTATAATTAAATTACAATCACAACACCATTTATGACATGTTAATTAGAATAAAAACAAATTAATACTTTTCAAGATCAATGGAACATCTCACGCTGAGGAGCTGAACATACAGAAAGACAGAAACAACAATTAGGTCAGCTTACTCTCTCTCTGATGAAATATGCCTTTAGAGAAACTAAAGCATTTATAGCTTTATAAGACAGTCGGTTCCTGAAATTGAAAATACTCTTTCATTTTCAGTTGAAGTAAGATTAACTGAAAGCAATGCTTTGTACATCGATTATAAATTTGGTAACCTTCCCAGCCTGTTCAAAAAGTAAGAAAGTCTTTCTTTACTATAGATTTTGACAGTGGCTTTTCATTTATTGAAATACTTTTTCTAATTGAATTTCGTAGCTTCCGGGTTCAGGTTCTGATGGGATTACTTCTTCTACCACTCCCGACTCATTGTTGGTCATATTTGGTGACGGTGACGTGGAATAATTAAATTGATGAATCTGTCCCTAGTTAATTTGAAAATAAGGCTAAAGAGGATGAATACTCGGAGACCATACCTATAGTAGTAATGACCGTGAGCGAATAGAGAAAGGCAGAGGAGAAGCTCCACTGGCGCGAGGACCGTCCGCCATCCCAGCCCTTGCGCACGGCTGATACTACTTTAGTCTGGTACTTGCTCAACTCAATGCTTATCCTGGAATACATAAATTGTACAAAATGAAAAAACGCTGATGCAACATCACACATTAATGCGGTAGAATAAAAAATAAAGTTAATGAAAACGATTATAACTTAACATTAAATCGAAGAAAAAAAACTAGCAAGATCTTTTCAAATTGAGGTTACTTTTGTAGTATTTTTACTTAAAAACGTAGTTATATTGCATTATTATAGGAATTTAATCGAAACAGGACATGGAAAATTCTTCATAGATAGGAAGGTGCAGCGTGTGTAGGCTCTTTACAAGACTAGACTGACGACATCGTCCTCGTTGCGAAAAGTGGCTCGATGCGCATAGCACAAGACTGGCCATTATGGACATCTCTGGCTTCCCCTTAGCTCAGCAATAGGCGTGTTTTGGATTTCTTCTTTTTCATTGATTGGTCGGGGGTAGATCAAAATTTACTGATCAAAGTTTCATTTATAATTATTTACTTTATGAAACTACTACGTTGTTTTCTCCCTTAAACTAATTTGCTTATATACCGCAGCTATTACAATTTTATTCTGTTTACGCGAGTTCAGTCTCACAGTTCAAAAGTAAATTAGGAGCCTTAGCAAGTATTTGTAATTTGTAATACTATGTAGTATTAGCCGGTTTTAGCAATACACTTACCTGTGTTTCAAAGCTGTTTCATTGAACAGATTAAGCGCCAAAGTGACGTTCTGCCAGAGGTACTGGGCAGTGTTGTTCCTTTCCAGCGTCATATTATTCACGCGCTCTATTTCGCTCGCACCTTCAATGGCTTGGAACATGAAAGCTCCTGTTTAAGTAATTAATTTACTTTTAAAATATGTCCTAACGGAATGTTAGGTAATCTTTATTAATTACTCATTATACTTTAGATATGTATCTTCTTAATAAAATTGATGTGCAAGAGTATTACTACGAAAGTATCTTGCTTGTGCTGAGTAAAAAAAGAAGCCTAAAAACTATGAATTAGAGGCAATTTTCCAAAAAACGCATTTATAATTAAGTTGTTTAAAAACTTTGCATTTGTTATGCGTAAGGTGAACAGTTTTCCAACTGCTAAGTAATGCTTTTAGTTTAATTCTATACGATCCTGAACGCTGTGCACGCAAGCTCTACTCAAGCTTAGCCAGCTTTTGTTTCACGTATCATAAAAATAGTGACAAAGAAATAGATAATTCTCTTCTTGCTTACTAATAACCTACTTACTAAGACATACTTTTACTTTACAAGTAGATACTTTCCATGTCACGCTAATAAATTGGTTTTTTAGAGGGATCTAAAAAACCCCTTCTATCTAATTTCCCAGATTGAACCAATGCATTTACAATTCTCCAGATATTGTGCGTATCTATGGATCATGGGTTTGCTTAACATCAGGGGAACTGTCTGCTCGTGTGTCTCTCTTTGTTTAAAAAAACGCTTTATGAAGCCCTCCAACCATATATAATGGGCTCTTACCAGCAACTGTGTAAGCAACGACGAGCACGATGACACCAACGTTGCTGAAGAGGAAGGCGAGCAGCGCCCGCAGAGAGCGCCTGAGGCGCGAGGCGAGGCGCCGCCGGCGACGCGCCATCATGCGCCCATCGCTCCATCCGCCCCTCGCATCAGCGGCATCTCCTTAACGACCTTTGCGTGCGCTACCTACTGTCGCCACGCGTGTGGCAACTCTAGAAAACGCATTTTTATATTAACACAGTATTTACTTGGTTGTCATGATAATTCGTCGTCAGCCTATTGCCCTCCACTGCTGAAGGCCTTCCCTAATAATAGCCAGCTATCCCGGTCTTGGGCACCCCGCATCCATTCGCTACTCGCACATTTTCTTATGTGGTTGGTCCTTCGTGCTAGAGGGTGCCATACACTCCGTTTCCTTAAACGTGTTCTTCTCTCTAACACGTCCCGTCAGTCGAGACGAAGCCGGCCCTCCTCTAATTTAGCGTGCTAATTCTTCGCACGATGTCGGTTACTCTGATTCTCTGGCGAACGATATCATTTCGACAGTATGTAATCTGTACATTATCATGAAAAATATAAACATGTCACGTGTACTGATATTTGGAAACAATAATAGATATGTGAAAGATAAATCCAAAACAGATATGTTTGTAACACTACCATTGATTCCAGATTGTTAAGAAGTTCTACACGCAAATCTGGGTAACACATCTGCGTAATTAATAATGGGAAATATAAGAGCGTGAACAGCATGAACTTAGTCTTAAAAGGAAGAGAAGAAAGAGAGATCCCGAGGTTGGAAAACCTTACGTCTGATTTCGGAGGCCTGGACTGTCCAGTTTATCCTACTGGCTATAAAAAGGTTTTATTTTTAAATTATCGGACCAAGGAATTATTTTGCCTTTATAATTGATATACATTATGGGCTTGTCAGATCAATTCTACCTATCACTTTTGAGCTTCCTAATACCATAATTTGGCATTTCTTATGATTGACCGATACTCCATAGCGCGCCGACCAATCACTAATAGGTTCGCGTTCAATATAGTAATTGCATTATGGAGATCAGCGAAATCGTCAGCATAAAAACGGTACGAGCAGTCGCTACAAGATGTGTCAGAATTTATAAATCTGTGAAGATAATAGGAGAGAGTATTCAGCCTTCCGGTACGCCAGACTTAAGTTCTCTTGTCCCACGTTTATCGATTGTTGGTTGATGAGAGATGCTGATGCTGACGCCTGCGAATGCGAAGATAAGATGGAAATCAATTAAGACTACGATAAGATGAAAATTAAGACTGCGGAAGCGAATTTTAAGTGAACTAATTACGGAAAGAACGATATGTTCATCGACTTTTGATTGCATTGTGTACAGTTCAAAAATTTCAGATAACTATCCAAAGGAAAGCAATTTCAAAGTTTCGTTTATAATTATTTTTATTTCAGTAGTTATTAAATGTATATATATATATATATTACAATTATTATTATTTAATTAATTATCTTAGTGTTAACTAATGTATATTATCAATTTAATCATTATTTATTAAAATTAACCTACTGTTTGACCAAACTATAAAGAATTATGTCAGTAAAGTATGCATGTACGTGTATATTATGTGTCATTCTAGTAGTAGCATTTGTTATGTTCATTTTAATAAATTTTATGTATTACTAACACATTTTATATGAAAAATAGCTTTATACACTTATCCGCCATACAAACCTTAGCTGTGCAAAATTTTATTAGAGTATCTTCTATAGAAAGATTTTGTGTATGTACCGGTGTAGAGTTAAAAAAGGTTTGTGAGTGGTTGAAAGAAAGCCTAAAATCTAACAAATAATTTTAATATTATAATAGTCTAAAAGACGGTGGGTGACGAATGGTATATTAGAAACAAAATGACGTTAAATGCTCACAAATGTTACCATATTAAATTTACGCGTAATAAGAATATTATCTCTACTCAGTACAGATTAAATAACACAATTCTC
>JAOCPS010674399.1:0-10698 GCA_025505425.1 Graphium colonna | reverse complement strand
TTATTTTATGCCGACTTTACAAAGGGCGGTGGTACTTCCCCGGGCGAGCGTGGCCTTAAAAGTGCAGCAAAAGCTGTCAAAGGATTTATTGTATGATGTATTGTGCTTATTTCTTGAGTTTATTTTATTAGTAATGGGATTCCAAGTAGATAGTAGCAACCAACCGTCTTCCCTATTGAAATTTGAATGTTTTTTAATTTCAATAGCCTTACGAATCATCCTTGGCAGGAACCAGAGTTTTTTTGCGAAGATTTTTGGCCTTTTTAATATTCAAGCTGACGGTATGCAGGATTAACAAGTGACACCGGGACAGCAAACACCTCAGTCTTACCTGTGACCATGAACGCTGTAAAGGGTTCGAAACGTGGGGTGATAAAATTTAAAAATACACCGCAATAAAATCCATAAAATTGTATTATTTAAAAATATCTAATTTTAAGTTTACCACAACTACCATTGGTATCACTTTTATAGCCGACAGTCCACCATGCTTTTGCTATCATTTTCTTTACGCACTTAACAACTGGTATACTAATATTATAACGAAAATGTAAAAACACCAATGTTTCTTAAGTGTATCGTTGTTGTTGGTCCTAAAGATCAAAACAAATAAATAAATAATCCACCATAGAATCGAGTGTCAATAGTGACGCTTTTGGACTTTTCCTTCCATTAGTCAGTGGGCCGTCGCCGTCTGCTAGTTTGCAATTGACTCTATTACATTACCTTTAACAAAAATGACAAAAATTTCTTCTTGTAGATCTTGTCCACGAGTAAGAATAAGGTTCAATTTAAAATATAATGAAAGAGCTATAATTTATTTTCGTTTTTATTACATTCAAATATTTTATAGTACAAAAATATAATTATTGATAATTTTTAAATACAATAAAAATGTACCTAAACAGAAACTAAAATAAGAAAAGAGTTGTAGCTTGTACCAGACACGGCCTAAAACATAATACTTTGTAGTATCCGACGCTGAATGCATTCTTAAAATAAAGCTACACTAAAAGAATTTGCAAACTTGAAGAGTACTTCTGTAAAAAAGCAAACGTTGTACAATATTTTTGATATGGACTACTGGTGGTCAACTTCTGTCTAAAAACCTAAGAGCCTATTTAAGTTATGTTACTGCTTGGCAAAAGCCTTCTCTAGACAGGTTAAAGCGTAGTTCATTGGCCCCGTTAGTGAACTTCTCACATTAATGATATAGCATATGTCAATCCAGCCGATCACACGAGACGGCGCGATCTAGGAGGCGCCGCCTTAGTCAGCAAAAATTCAAAAAATAATCTGAAATTCTTCGTCAGTTTATTTTTACATTGTGTAAGATGATTAAAGAATAAAGAATGCCTACAACCAGTTCATTTTTATCACGACCATTTTGTTACAAACGAAATGCTTTTGGGGTAAGATATCGCTAATTTTCCCTGCGCTGCAAGTTATCGTAACATTTTAAACATTGCAAAGATACAAAGGCAAAAAAGCAATTGGTACTCAGCCTCCAAAAACAAAATTATCAGAAATATTGTTTTATTGAACTTAAATATTTTTTTTTAATTTATGTGGGAGGAAATTTTAAATTTTGTCTTCATGTTAAAAGCATTGTGGGCGCTGCTTATGAAATTACATAAAGCGCTTAAAGAATCTCGCCTTAATTTTCATATCTCTTTCCATTTATATAAAGAACAATAATTTGTGGTAGCATTATTGAACCTATCATTTACAAGTAAGTACGAGTAATATAACATAATCTCCCGACGTGTAAAGTTAATAGCATGGAACTTTTTATTCCATCCACGTCACATCATTGGCGGTAAATTAAACCCCTGGTTCAGTCGTTCCTGCAAGTGGGCGTCTCACCATAAACAAGGGTGATATAGAACCTGAGCAGAAGCATCTCATGTAAAAACTAGAAACATGGAAAAGAATTACAATTTTGCCTTAAGGCTTTTCGAAACACTCTCGCTGCAGCAAAGTCAGAGCAAGGTTCAGAAGAGATTAAATAAGTTGTCTTCAGGCACTTTGCGTTTTGGTCTAGCCAAAACCATTAAATTTTTTCTATGTCATCGTTACCACGTTTGCACTGTGGAGATGATTCATTGACCATCTAAACAGAAAGCCGATTTCTTGTGCATTCTTTTTGCGCAAATCTCAACTGTAGACGATAGGGGGAGCACACCGACCGTCCCATGGTATAAAAACACTATACAAGAAATACGCTTCCATCTAAGTACAGTATGTACAGCACCTTTCTCTCTTGATGTCCTTAAGGCATGGAATTGCCGCTATTTGAAAACTGAAAACGTGGGTTGAAGAATTAACACCGGTCTTAACGCGTCTTTATTGGCACTCGTACACCTTAAGCGGGATCTTCAGGTCACGAAAAACAGCTGTAGTGCTCTCGGTCGTCAAGAAAATCCACCAATCCAACTATATGAAGATTTCCATTACATGGGTTTTTTTTAATTAATTAAATATACTCTACTGTTATGTAAATGTACGACCCCTCCTCAAAACTACGTTGAAGGTCATTTATTTTTTAGTGATCGCTAATACGGTTTCTGGCATAGTCCATTAGCTTATGATCTGCTTGTGTACCTGACCCTTTGAAGAGCATAAGCAGATGAGAAGTCTTGGCAGTCAACTTAGAGGTAGCGAAGAAATGTATTCGGGTAAATCACAAAGCATTTCTTTGTCATATCATGTCACCAATTCCTAGTAGGTAATGAAAGCCGTTCTCCAAGTTATCATCCACACTGTTCCTTCCATCTTCATATAAAAAAAATTACGCATCAACTACATCACCGATGATGTTACAATTATTGTTACATTGTATTGCAGCCAGGAAAATATTTCATATAAAGGCGACAGTGAGTGCCGGAAAAAAAAGTATGAAGTCGAGACTGAAAACACAAAGCAAAAACTTTTCTTTTATAAATAAAGAATGATAGATAGATAGATGTCATATAAATAAATAAATAACTCATTTAGTCGAGTCAACACTAAAAACAAAATGAGAAACAATCGTAGGTAATGCAACAACTTACAAATAAAACAAAAATAATCATCTAATTAAAGAAAGACATTGTTGAAAATATCGTCTAAGATATTACGATGCCGGATCGATAGGAACTCTGCTCAGCATAATATTGGCACTTGGCACTTCCTTTGTTACATTGGTTTATAATTATATAAATATACACTTGTTGCAAAAAAAATAACTAAAGCATAAAACAAAAATGAAACGAACAGATATAACAGCTAAAATGCGCATAATGAAAAAAAATCTGACAGCCAAGTATTAAATAGACGTCATTATATAATTGATTAATTAAATAATATAATTTAATAATTTCATTACTATGGCGGAATATTATTCTTCATTTTGTGAATTAAATAAAGTACTTTCATTTTCTGTTTAAATGTGGTCTTAACACTTAAAATTCTGATAGGTAGAAAGAATCTCATTCAAGCACTTTGCCGCTGCAAATTTGAAACATTCTCTAAAAGCTCATGATTTGTATCTGAGTATTGCGAGTATGGTACCGTTGCTGTGACGCACGACGCCTACCCTCATTTATCCATTCAAGATTTCGTTTAATATATTTGGTCGTACGGTGCTCTCGTATGTCAAAGAGTAGACATGCGAGGTGAACTTTCCGGCGTCACGCCATTTTTAGAATATTGTGTTAATTGAGGAAAGGCGTGATGTGATTTGGCTGTGGTATGGCAAAACTAAAACGATCACAGGCATTTTGTACTTTTAGGATTAATTTTCCGGTCTTCGAATATATTCGAGGGCAACATCTGCATTATTCAATTTTAATAAAATTAAAGATTCAACAAGCTGGTAACGTATTTCTACGATAAAAAACTGACGAATTTTACATTGAATTTTTAATATATAAAATCGGTTACGTATCTTTATTAAAATGAATTTTTCATAACGTAATTATACGTTGAGTTCTAAGCCCAAACTGCGTGCTTCAAAATACGTGCTATCGTTTTCGATCCTCTTTTAAAATCATATCTTCTGGAGACCTTACTCATACATATCATGATTAACATGATCTAAATATTATATATTTATATTTATGTGGATTAAGAACAAGACCATTATTTTGTGCTCATTCTTGTATTCTGTTCAGATCAGCTCTTAATTCTTCTATTGCTAATTTAAGCTCACTTGGCCTAAATCAGATTAACAGCTGCAGGTCATCTGCGTATGAATAGTATTTACAATAGTGAATACAATTTACTTTGTCGGTTGTGTATAGAACAAATCCATCCCATCGTAAGAGAACTAAGAGTAGAGCGAAGATGTTAAGAGTTATTCGTGGTAATTTTAACACATTGACTTGAGATAACTATTTATTAGAATGTTTGAAACCATTTTACTGTTTTGTCATCGAAACCATAAACCATAGCATGACATTTTAGCCAACAATAATGGAATATATATGCAGTTAAAAGCTGTAGAAAAATCAAGGAGCACTAGAAAAGTGGTACACTCTCCTGTATCTTGCCCAGTGAAAATGTTACCAGTTATATAGAGCTGTTGTTGTGCTATGGTTTTTTCACAATCCCGACTGTAATTCGCAAAATATATTATAGATTTGTAGATAGTTTACCATCTGCAACCATACAGCTTATTCGACTTTTCAGAAAAAGTAGATTTTTAGATTAGAGGTTTCAATTATTCCTAAAGGGTTTTATGATTATTTTATTTCTTTTTTATATATTATGTACGGGCTTGATTTTCAATATCATCGTTAATTTAATATTAGGCGTTATCCATGGTCAAGTCCGATCTTTGAGTATGATTGTTGTTATTGACTCTAATGCGTAAAATAGACAATTTTTTTTTAAATTAAATATATTTACTAGATGTTTAATGTTACTTTTAACCAAAATATTGATATTTATTGAATTAAGGCAAAGATTTAATGAGTCTTGTGGTATGTTGTTAATAGATCGGTACGTGATGGCCTTTGGTTGGAACTTTTGACGTTTGCAATTTACGTCACAAATTAAAATTGAGTGGTTGCTGAGCAGTGACACCAATTATACAATAATGTTACTCGTTTTAGCGTTTGTATGCATAACATTGATTCGTGATTACCTATGGTTAGTGTGGTGTATTGAAGTTTCAATAATCTGTTTAAGGTCTGTAACAGTAGCTTATTAAAACGAATTTAACTTCTGAAATTTTTGGTCAGCATTTTTTACAATATTTATATTAAAATCACCTAACAATCACATATAATCACAGAAACTTAAAGAAATCTTGACTAGTGTGATGAAAACAAACAAATTATCCATATCTAGGATCAAGGAGGGTGGTAAGCTGTTCCAATAGCGATGTTGTATGATTTTAAAGTTATCCACATTTCTTGTACGACGCAATGGGACGGTTCCTTGGGGTGGTGACAATGTGAACGAACATTAATGCTACTCCAAATATAAATACCTACACCAATTTCGGACACTCTGTGGCCTTGGTGTATGACGCAGTCGATACCCAGATAAAATGGGTGCTTAACCTTCCTCTCCATCTCGTAAATAAGTCTTATTAAGAGCCATCACATCAACAGAATATCGTCAAACCGTGCCTATAAATTCGTCGTGGTTTGTATTAAGAGATCCGACGTTTAGCAAACCAATTTTTATTACAATAACGAAGACATGGTTCGACTCCATAGAACTTGGTACGGCCAGGTTTTATAGAGTCCAAGTGTGTCGTTTTGTATGTAAACTCCTACAGAATTTATTTTCCTAAAGAATATTCAGGTATTAGAGATATTTGATAAAATAGAAAAATCGATTCATCAAGAAAAGTTTATATTGCAGCCTCTATCTCTATGACAGATTGAGTAAACATTATGTAGATTCAGCGAAATTCATATTGAATTCCCTGTTTAAAAATCAAATCCACGAAACGTGCCGTAAGAAATTATGAAACAATAACTTTGATTATGATCATGATCTATAAGTCTTTTTGGTTCAGCTTTTCAGCATATTCCTTCATCGCTAAAATGTAACCCTGTCCCGGTTGTCACAGCCTCAATATAAATTCTCGACATCAAATGACGTACAGTTTCGCGGTCATTTGGAAGGTAAAGCCAAATAGTTTCCAAAAAACATATATACAGCTTGGAAACAATACTATTCTCATATCTGGCCTTGGGTACTATTTACCAGCTTCTTTCGTTTAACTGTAGTCAACAATATAAACGACTTGACCGATTTTGGTGGGGCTCGGACTTAATGATTGCTAATAGTATATATAGGCAGTAACTAAGCCTACTTTTTTTTAGAAAAAGTTTAAAAAAAATTAAAACAATGTCATACCGATGAAACCGCAGGTTAACTGTTAGTTCAACATCATTTTTGAAACAAACAAATGTATAAACTGCACTTTTTTAACATTTTGGCTAATATTAGTAGTTTTTTTTACTTAAAATGGAAAAACAATTTTATCTCGAATATGAGTTACAAATTTAATACATTAAAATAGAAACAATTGTGAAAGATATGTTCAAACCGATAAAACGTCATGAAATTTTATCGATTGACAACTGAATGGAACATGATCAACCACAATATTTCCTATAACCTCTAAAATTCTTATTTGTTCACTTTGTTTGTGCGGTTATTAAGCATTGTAAAATATAATTAAGTATCATATTTTATAGTATTTTAATTTTACGAATAAAACTCATATTTGTTGATATTATTTGCGCGATTATTAAGCATTGCAAAATGTAATTAATTAAAAATTTTATTGCATTTTAATTTCAAAATACGGGTGGTAGCTTTAGAACGCATTAACGTGAGAAAATTTTAGTTATGTCTTATTATTTATTTACCACTTAAGTATTTACAGCAGTATTGTCGACACAATTTTTTTTTTCGACTGACAACTCAATGGAACATGATCCATCGCAGTATTCCATTTTACAATTACCATAATCTGAATGCGAAGACCATGAGACGACTGCGCTTTTAATGTTTTGTATGATTTATATCTTTCGCTACACATTTAGATAGCTACAGATTTCATCTTAGTACAACCAAGACTTCAGATTTCATTGTGAGACATTTCATATTTAATATTCCTCTTTGTTACTTTCTTCACATTCTTACATCTGATCTTTCATATTTAACATACATAACAACGTTTAAACCTCCTTGTCTTGTTTATGCTTGTCTGCCACCTGGAAGTAAATGAAGGCAAAGGAGGTATCGCTAGAAGCAGAAGTTTATTTAATGGGAATTCTGGACAGACAAACAGATAAATACTTTGTGACGAAAAATATTTTCTGGTTTAGCTCGTAAAGCATTTTGGCAAGAAACCTTATTAATTAGTACTGGTGATTTTAACGGGTAGTTCATATGTAAAGTTTTAATAAACTTCGTCTTTCACGCAAATATCAATACTGCGTCATAGTTTTTCCTTATAATACATATTGCTGAAATTTAGAATATTTTTAATTTTGATTCAGCTTCCCCATAGTTTATTTATTTATTAATCTCCATGCACAAGCTTTATACATAGCTGGACTTAATGCCTAAAGATTGTCTCTTAGCCTGCTTTAGGGTGGCACAGAGAACATTAGGTAGTTTCACACAAAAATAAGTATTAGAAAATGAGGGTCAAAATTAAAATACAAATTACTTTTTTCTTTTATGACTGTTAACAGGATAAGAAAAAGTGCATCAATATACATAAGTAAATATATTCATAATAATGCAATTTTATAAATATATACACGTAAATACAGTTATGCATATATAATGCACACACATACACACACACACATTCTGGTTTCAAGAGGAAGTGCATTCCAGAGAAGGATAGGCTGTGTTTAGAATGGCGAGTGCATAAAATCAGAACGGTGAAGAGGGCATTCGAGGTGACTGTTATGCGAAGAGCAAAGATTTTTGTTGCTGACAGCACATAGGCATTAAAAAATGGTGGTTTAAATAAGTCGGAGTCGGGGGAGAAATTAAGTAAGATCAATGTAAAAATAACAAGTTTTATAGGGGATTAAGCATTCTTCATATAAAGTGAAATATTATAACTATTCATTAACTTGATATTTCACTGTAATGTTTTTGTAGTTCGTCGTGCTTTAGTTTAAATGAGCTTCGCAATAAATTTTGGAGAAGCAATTTAAAAATTTGTCTCTTTATAACGTCCTGCAAATGTATTCTGATCAAGAAATGTTTTTTAAAATGTATGTAACGGAAATACACTATTGCTTTCGAAATAGCATCTACACAAAGCCGGCAGTAAATTTCACACTGTGTACAAGAGTAGCAGGTAAACTCATCATAAATACACAGTACTCCTAACTAATTTTAATATAAGTATGTAATAATAATACTAATTTTTGTTTTCCATCTTGAAGTTCCTACAATTGAGGTTCTTAACTATTTTTTTATAATACTATTATAATACTGTCAGTCCCGAGGGCTAGCTGTAGTAATTTTTGAAAAAATATCCTTTCTCCTTCTATAGTGAAGCGAATAGCATCTGCTTCAGTGTGCGTCCTCTTTATAAATATTCATGGCTGATCTGCAGATGTAGCTTTCAGGATTGTATCCACGTGCAAACAATTATTTAATTTTGACTGAAATAGTGCTACTCAATATTGTTACTTTCTCAGAGTAGAATCCAACGCTAAGAAAGCTAGACAGTATTTCTAACCACATGCAGCTTTTTAAAACAAACGTTCTAAATATGCTAATACACATAACAAAAATTAAAGAATATTCTATAAATAAGATACATAAAAAAAGCTGTTTTCTTCTTTATGAAGTGCCTCTTAAATTCTGATGGTTGACCGTTATTTCTTGTACTTTCGTTCTTTTACCATTTTCACCCCTAACTTAAAAGACTTATATCTATTTCGAACCTACCTACACAAATCGTCTGTAATACAGTTTTTTCATGTTTGATTCCTTGGTCTTGCGAAGAGAAGTTGCATCTCTTAATGATTTTTATCACATTTCTTCTCACGGTGAGGGTTTGGAAGAATTATTCGGACTTATAACTACTGCTGTTTATTGTGTGTTATAATTATTTATTCCGTTGAGAACCTACATTAAGATTAATTTATTCTATTGAGGATCTACAATAATATTGTAAATAATATTGATCTACTTAATCTAAGCTGATTATCATGAATGATTAAGGTAGCAGTAGCGATGGGCGCTTGTAGATGGCACCTTAATTAATTTGAGTTAACTTATGAAGATTTTTTGTTATAAAAAAACAGTTGTTTTGTACACTAATTACATAATTTGTAAAATTTGAGTGAGAATGAATGCTTTGCATTAATAAAAACATTATAGGTATCATACATCCAAATTTGTTGTCTGTAAAGTAGGTTTGCCATAATTTTACGTGATAACGTCATTAATGAAAAGCCAAGCCGATTATGCCTCCCAATCGCTTGTTTTGTACTCTCGCTGGCATGCTCGCCTGAGCTGCATGTAGCCCGTGTTCATGAATTATGAGACGTTATCACGCCAAAAACTAATAATTTGTGATCTTGTTAGTTTAAAAAATCCTCTTAACGATACATGTATAGAGTATATTGTAAATGCATAGATATATACAAAATAAAAAAATATGATCGTATTGTTCTTGCATTTTGACAAAAAAAATATATTTCGTTTACATTGTATATTCTTTACCATCCTCTTAGCATTTTAAAAATATATTTATTACTTTTAACATTCAATGTTTGCTGAGAGCCGACGGAATACTTTACGTAAAATGAATCCTTGAATACTCGAAAAATTGCACGTGTATTGCTAGCGCCGTTGAAATGTTTTGGCCTTTAGATAGATGATAGCTTATAAAATTGATAACAAAAAATAAAAAAACCCGAACGTAACAATTGCAGAAAGTAGCATCAAGAGAAACAAAAGAAAAGCAGAGCTCTCAAACTACCTATTCATACATACTTTATTTAATGCTGGCATAGTGTGAAGTGGTAGTACCATTCCAGTTAACAGGCCTAGTCAACGCAGTAAGAGCTTGCGTGAGATATTGTGCTATACCTGTAGATACTTAGACGCTTTTTGTTCAAAATATAAAATATTAAGCTGTTAACTGCTGATAAGTAAAGCAATGTAGATATATTTTTTTACATAACATTTTGATTAAGTATTGAAATTAAACAAAGTTTTTCGGCCTAAAGCCTTTACCTGATATATTTTTTAAATATATTTATTTATTTATTTACTCTTATTGCACAAAAATTGTACACAGGAGGAATTAATGCTTAAAGCGTTATCTGCCGGTCAACCTTAAGGTGTGCAGAGAGTATTTGGTAGGTGCATGAAATATAATAAAATGGTAAAAATTGGAAGTGAGTGCAATTATTCAGAAGTCGGTCATGTTTGAAGTTGTGATCTGCATTCAGGTCAAAGTAGTCAATTAAAGGGAAAATTAGGGCATGGCATTAGGCATGAACGAGCATTTATTTAGTTCTAGTAGGCAAAAACTTCTTTAGCCGGTAAAAGCATCACACAGAGTACCCCTCACTATGACAGACACTTGCAAGTAGAGGTTATTCACGTTTTAACTGAAGGTAATTGGTATACTGTCAAATACAATAGGCGGGGGTTTAAACAAATTCACTTTGCTCACGGTGAACGAACTTCCGATTTTAATGG
>JAOCPS010674288.1:0-10698 GCA_025505425.1 Graphium colonna | reverse complement strand
TTGTGATTATTTCTTAACTTGATTTTATTTATAATTGGATCCCAAGCAGGTGGTAACATCCAACCATCCTCTCTTTTGAAATGTGGATGTTTCTTGATTTCAATAGCCTCACGAATCATCCTTGGCAGGAATCGGTGTTCTTTCTATCAAATCTGATGTAATGGTTGGGCCCTTTCATAGTGTTTACAAACTGCAGACTTATTTTGCCTTGAACTGAGTTGAACTTGAGTAGATGAATAAAAAGGTTATAATCATCAGATGAAATTGAACTAACGCGGCAAACGACCCAATACCATCGACACCCCCTAGATGGTTGGCAGTCCACTACTGTGCGTTTCCGGCGTCACTTCCTGCCACGCACGACTGCTCTGTGGAATGAATTGTCTCCAGCGGTGTAACTAGGCCGATACGAATTAGGGACGTTCGAGAAAAAACCTTACTCCTACCTCAAAAGCCGGCAAGGCTCTTGTGAACCTCTGATATTGCAGGAGTTCATGGGCGGCGGTAATCACATCAGGTGAGCTGTCTGCTCGTTTGCCTCCTTCTCTATAAAAAAAACTAGAAATTCAAAACTTCTATCAGAAATCTTTAGAGTATATGTTGAATTCAAATTGAAGTTGATTAAATAATCATTCAGAGTTATAACTGTAATTTTGACATCAAAGATTTATCATTATTATTGTGAAGGTACAACGAATTAAATATGATGATGTGAAAGAAGGCCCTTTTAACACTAGACACTAGTCTTGTAATAAAAGCAGTGCTTTTAATATAAAAATATTCTTCATACTTCCATATTCCGACTAAATATTTTGGCCTAATAATACCATGGTTCCTACGTGTTTTACGTAAAAAGTTATATTATGTTAGGTGTACCTGATTTTTTATACGAGAACCCATGATAATTGCAGGCTCCAGCTTATTTTTAAAAAAAGTACGTTTTGTGGTCCCGACGTATCTATAGTTTTATTTAACCGAATTCCAAAATGAGGAGTTACCAATTCAGATGTTTCGCGTATCTCCGTCATTTAAAACTGATTTTAAAAAAAATATTTTTTTATCTTCCAAAAAGTCCTATAACATTTACAGTAAAACCGGTTATAATGTTTGTTTTTTTTTAATAAAACAAACAGAAAAAATGTCAATAAATTACTCTGAAAATTACTTTAAAAATAAATTTAACAATACAAAACATAAATTAAATTTCTATATTAAGCAACAATTATTTCTGAAATAGCTGATGTGAAACGTATAACAGTTACGTGAAACAATCATTTACTTATTTTGAAAAATCTGCAGAATTTTTATCTCAATTAATTTAATTTGAAATTCTACGAATGTGGGGAATAAATATCTGGATAGTTATACTTTACTTTTGGACTAGAAAAGAATCAGCGCAGTTTTTATTGAATATATTTTTGCTATCAATATAAATTCAATAAAAATATTACATAAACTGATAAATGAATTCGTCTTCCTCCTAGGGTTATTCCCAAATAACTTGAGGTCAGCTTCCAATCCATCCAAATATTACCTGAATGTTATATTTTAACACAGAGCGACTGGCATCTGACCTCCGAACCCAAGGGCATAAACTGTATTCGAAGGTTGGATCAGTTGTCAATATATTTGAAAGCACTGACATCCTATAACGACTGCCAAAGATGTTCTTGACAATGGAGACCGACTTTTTACATGCCCATCCGACACATGGATCATCTTTCTTTTCAGACAATCGGGTGATTAGCCCGCAATGCCCTAACCCAATGAAGAAACAATAACACAAACTCGATGTCTCTACGCGGGATTCAAACCCACGACCTCCGGTTTGTAAAGCAAGTGCACATTCCACTAGGCTACGTAGGCGGTTTATAACATATGACACGGATCAATAACATCATTTTTTATAAACTTATAAATAAATTATGTTATTGAAATAATATTTGGCCATAATATAATCAAAAACAGGACCTTAAGGTAATCAGGTGAGTTACATTCTTTCTTTATGTTGAAAGGATGTCAAACAAAAGAAATGGTTCACTTGATATTAAACGATACCGTTGCCCATGGGCACACATTCCCGGAGAGTCGCGAGTGCGTTGTCTAATTGGATAAAGACAGATCGTACGGAGAAAATACCTAACAAAAATAGTAGCATCCGAATTGAGAACATGTTCCATTTTAAAATGGATTGATAATTAATAAATCATGAAATCCTCGTGAGCAAAAAAATAATTATTTAAAACTCTCCTTTAAAGTAATTGCAATAAAATACAGCATCATTTGTTCAAATACTGTCCTTTTAGAAATCTACCTCCAATCCAAAAGATTTTTGTTGCTCATATTTTGGTTGATTCTGGACAATGGCCAAAAAAGGTTGTCGACTTGTGGTCTATAAGTAAGTAAGCAAGTAAAATCCTATTTTAAAATTGTCCCACAGTTCACTACTGGGCATAGCCTCAAGGCAAGAGGGAAGAGGGTAAAAAGCATAGTCTACCACGCGGCCCCAGTATGAACTGGTAAACTTGACATGTCTTAAAATTATTATTACATTTTTTCAGATTTCCTCACAACGTTCACCTTCACCGCTGAGCACGTGGTGAATGAGCATAGAAAATTGCAATTTTGTAATTAACATTTTCATCGGAGCCAGCACCGCGAATCGAACTCATGTTAGCCTAGTGTACACTCAATTAAGTGCCGGCCATTAAGCTACCATGGCTATTTACCTGTGGCCAATGACATACCAAAAATATTTGTTTTTGTATTATTACTGTAAGTACAATATAGCTGGTACGGTATCCGTCACCGCAGAATCAGATTCATATCGACTGGTTAGGTCGAATTGCAGTTATTTCATAATTCACCTTATAGCGCAGCGGCTAGTCTACACAGCTACAGGTTTGATTCTCAGTAATAAAATTTTATCACGACTTTAATTCGAAAAAATGCAATGATTAAGTTTATTTTCACAGTAAATTGCAAAAACCGACTTCGAATGCCTTGAAAGTGTACTTTCGAAACATATCTTATATGTTATCTTGATTTTTAAATCAAACTACTTATCCCATCTTGGTGGGACCATTTCGGAAGTATTTCGGAAGTATAAATAGAATTCTGAACATGTTCGAAGTACATGAAACTTTCATTTTCCTCCCAACCTTGACTGAAATTTGTTTAAAATACGCCAAGGATAACAATTGTTTAACGACAAATAATTTGAAAAGAAAAAAAATGCAATCAGAAAGTTACGCTTAATCAGGTATTCACTTACAATTAAGAACTCTTCCCCGAGTTTTCAAGTCCTCGGCATTTGTCGGATATCTGGAACAATAAAAGAGAAACATAAGGACAATAGCTGGAAGGAGTAGAGCGAAATTTACTTCACAAATAGGTAATTTTTTGTTTTTTAATATTTCAGTTGTTGTTTATTAAGTCTATCGTATGGCGGTCAATGAACCGCATTTTGGTTATTCATTGTTTTTATCGTAGGCTCTAAACACAGAACGTTTATAACAATATAAAAAAAACTTGTGGTGACGTAGGACGCCAGATAGGAACAAAGTTCCTTAATAAAAAAAATATTTCTACTTCTATTTGAGACACAACACACACCTTTATTTTGTTTACTATAATTGATATAAAAATATACACCAATAATATACATAGAAAAAGTGACCTACCCGACCCGTGACCATGAACGCTGTAAAGGGTTATATAAAAAATATATAAAATTTAAAAATTAACCGCGATAAAATCCGTAAAGTTGTTTAATTTAAAATGTCAAATATTCGCGTAAGTCTTAGAGATAAAACAGAAAAAGCTATTCACATAAATAAGATATAATAATAATATCAAACTGCAAAATTGATAATAAATAATAATAATTAATAAATCAATATGTAACAAAATAAATGAGAAAATAAAATAAATAATAAATATGTAAATATATCAAAAACAGTCATCCCTCGTAACCTATACATTAGACACTGTATAATCATCATACATACACTATAGATACGCGAAATCTTACGTTACGGACGTTTTTCGCCGGCTAGCGTGCCCTCCGCAACTTCCCCATAAGAAACTTCCATTCAACACATATAAGTACATATTAGTGCTAATCTTTCTAAATATTCTGGAAAAAAATGATAATTATTTTCTCTTCACAAAGTCGCCATAAAGTAAATTACACATGAACTTTTGGGATGCCGGATAGGTATTCTTACCCTCTTCTTTTCCCATCCAATTCCTTAGTCGCGAACCCATTCTACCCTATAAACCTGTTCTAACCAATCTCTCAGGCTGGCAACGTACTGGCAACTCTCCGGATGTTATGTGTCTGTGGGTGAGGGAATCGCTTACTATCTCTAATTATTAGTATATTGTTAATCTTCTCGTCTGTCATTTTTTACATAATTAAATATATCCATTAAAATGTTCATTCTTTCACCTATTTTACAATGTAAATCTGTGAAACACCATCTTGGTCTCTCTATCTCACTAGCATTATATAAAGAACTAGTATCCCATCCACGTGTTGCTATGGCTAAGGTATATGTGAAATTATAAAGGAATCAAGATGGATACATTATAGCCCGTACAAAAATGCACCAGAATAGGATTTAAACTTTAGATCAAATTTAAAAATGGTTAATAAATATTTTCGATCACTTCGAGCACTACTACGATATTTGAAACCCTGTTGCTCAAAGCGTAGATATAGCCTACATACAATCTTTAAATAACCAGCCTATCTGCTCATCTTGCTAGCCCACCAGATTATAGCGATATAGCACAGCTCGGAGGTAACTTAAAAATGGCAAGACACCAGGAATGGACAGTATCCCTGCAGAAATTTTCAAGTATAGTGGGTCTCATGTTAACAACAGGCTATTTCAAGTGATTGTGAGCATTTAAGAATCGGAAACTATTCCTCAGGACTGGAAATTTACCTCTATTTGTAAACTATATGAGGGCAAGGGGCAGATTTCCGACTGTAGCTCATATAGAGGCATTTCCTTCCTGTGCGCTGCTGGCAAATCCTTGCGTATATCCTGAATGCTTGAATGAGCTGCTTAGCAGAACAGATTTTGCCGGAGAGGCAGTGTGGCTTTCCAACTTCTATGGGTACTGTGGACGCCATATTTATTGTGAAAAATTTTCTAGAAAAAAGCCTTGAACAGAATCGTCCTTAATATATGTTCTTCGTGGGCCAAAAAAAGGCCTTCGACCGCGTGCCACGTTCTCTGGCTCACTCTGGCTTCTTCTTTAGCAGGTAGGTTGTCCAGAAAAATTCGTAAACTTGGTTAGGCAGTTCCATGATAACGTGATGGTGAAAGTTTAGCTTGAAAGCGAATTTTATCAACAATTCCTATTAACGAGCGACTTAAAGCAGGAGTGGGTAACGCGTCCTACCCTCTTTGCCCCGTATTTCAGTATCAGCAGTACTTGAAGATGCTCTCCACAACTGTCACGAACGGATACAGCTCAACGTTCGAACAGATAAAAGCGTAATCATGACCTTTCACGATTTAAAACAACGACAATCACTGGGAAACGTACAATATTCGAGATTCTCTATGACGACGACGTATGTTTGATGGCTGATAGTATGAATGCCCTTCAATCATTGCATGGAGGCATTGCTCATAAAGGGTCAGTTGAGGTGGTGGATGTTTGGCGTATGGAAGACTGCAGTCTACCGAAGGCCACTTTGTATTCCAAATGGCAAATTTAATCGAGGTGGGCAGTACCCACGTTATAAATTTGTGCTAAAACGTCACCTAACTGCCCTTAAAATACCAGTAGACAAGTGGGAGGGCTAAGCTTCACTCCGGTCAGAAAGGCGTTCTCGTATCAGAAACGGCGTAAAAGACTTTGAGCTAGCTCGTCTGACTGAACTTGATACAAAGCGCCAAGAACGCAAATCTCTTCCGTAGGCTTCATATAACTACACGAATAATAGCTCCGGAGAAGTTCACTGTGCCACCTACAAACGCGTGTTTAAGAGTAAATTCGGTTTGCAAGCCATATAGTCCACACCCGTGAATAGCCAGGGTCGCCGATGCGGGTCACGGCGTGGATAGGTATATTTATTAATAAAAAAAAATAGGGCACTCCGTGTCTGCTCTTTTCGTATCGATATCGAGGTTTTATTTTGTCATATAACAAACAAATAATTTACAATAAAGAATATTGCGAATATAAGTTGATACATAAGCTATTCTACCACTTAAGTTGGATCAAAAAGCATAAAATAAGCAAAATTCATTAAAATTGGTTCAGCAGTTCAAGAGTTCATTGCTGACAAACAACGTGAAATTTTATGTTTTAAAATAAAAAAATAACAAGTGAATTTATATGCGTCTTGTGCTCTTAAAGACTAATCAAACTAGCCCAAATACGATGTGTTTACAACGTTTCATTAGAGAATTCCTATGGCCACCTTACAGCTCCATCATCAGATCAATTCAAACTCATCATAGAATATAGCACCATGACGTCAAATTTAACTTGTAAGATTTGACTCCAGATGCACAGACAACGGGACGAGTGAAACTAAATATAAGGTTGTGTAAAAAGGTGCTAGTTCAATATACAAAAATACACAAACGGACAATTATGTAAATTAAATTAAATTCATAAAAAATTACATCTACTGAAATATTATATATTTCGTATATTTAAGGCATTTTTCCGCTCGACAGGAAACATGTGTAAAATTTGATTTAGACGCGGAAATAATCGATATCGATATCTAATAAAAAACGCTTAAACGAAGACGAACGGATAGGGCGACATATTATCATAAAAATATAGATTATATTTACAAATTATATTATATATTAACATTTGCATATTCCACTAGATGGACTGGCTTAAGTTGCTTTTTCGTATAAATGATCGAAAATAGAAATTTAAAAACTGATAATTGGACGGTTATCTGCCAAAGTTTATATTGGTTGGATTACTAATATGGCAATTAAAAATAGGAGTTAGTTATAGAAGGGTGAAAATTTAGGATAGTATGTATTTTATGCCACAACCTAAAAAAAATTAAAAGAAAGTACAGAAATAAAAATAAAATATTTGGCGTAAACCACGCTTTAGGGATGTTAAAAATGGATTATGAGTGATTCTCAGACATACCGAATATACATTTAAGATTTCTTAAAAATCGTAACAATCAATCCGTTTCGGAGGAGACCAAAACTAGCACTGTGACATTGTGAATTTTCGATTGTGATTCGAATATTGAAAGTGACTTATTAGTCATCCTGTATATGTTGTAATTATAAAATGTGTTCTTTTATTTTTTAAGCCCATAGACTCCCAAAATATCCGAAAACTTGTCGACGTGTTGGCAACCTTGGCAGAAATACGTCACCATCTGTAGAATAATACCGAAAAGAACTGCATCTATTTTAAACCTGGGACAGCTTATATCCAAAATTTCATGTTAATCGGTAGGGATTTAAAATCACGCGCTACACAATATTATTTTTATGAAAAATTACAAAAACCCGACCTCAAACGCTTTTGATATTTCTAATCATAGGTTTAAAGATAAATTAATTTAAAACACAAACTATATATAAGCGATTTTTCTGAAAAATTAATGGGACCCATTCAAGATGCCTTTATTATTCAGGGAAATTAAATTAAAAATCGGTTAATAAATGACGCAGATGCGAAACAAAAAAATTAAAGTCGGATTCGAACTACCTCCCTTTTTTAAGTCGGTTATAAAATAAACTTCTAATTTATAATATAAGACCTTATTCTCATATAAAATATGCAACCGTGAAACTGACAACATAATTAACATAACAACTTCTTGATAGCACGTTTTTACCTAGAAGACATTTTATTAGTAAAAAAAAGTATTCCTAATTCATATATTTTAACATTTAGTTCTTTACATTTTTAACCGTATTCAAAAAATGAAGAGGGTTCTCAATTCAGATGTTTCCATTTGTTTACGCGTATCACCGCAATTTATTAATCGATTTCATAAATTCTCTTTAGGTCTGATAATATTATTAATTAATATTATAGAAACATTTCGAAAGTATATCCATACTTTCGAAATGTTTCTATAATATTTTCAAAAAAAAAATAAGTTTAGCGTTTGGTTTTTTAACTCAGAATAACAAAATATGGGAATGTTAAAAAATCATTCTTTATCTATTTTTATTTTTTTATTTCCAAAATGGTCTTACAAAAGTTTTTAAAAAAAGGGTTAAGTTGTTTGTTTTCAAAATCAAAATAACAGAAAAACATGTTCCCAAAAGGACTCTTGAGACATATATAGTCGGTTCTTGTAATTTTTAGTGAAAATAATCCTGTTGGGCATTAAATGCAATGCTTATTTTCGAACTTTTTGCTACTATTAAGACCGTGCCTGTACGCACCTGTGTTTAAGTTTATCCAAACCAAATCTTATTCGGTTGTTCGTTACCTTCACGTTCTCAATTCAAAACTCAAAGTTTCTTAATTCAAAACTGATTAAAAAAATCGATGGAGGAAAATAAGGGAAAGACTAGAAAAATAATGACACTAACAGATTTAAAAATATTTTAATGTATGTACTGACTAAAATCATAACCCTCCATACTACTGTTGAAGAGATTGCCCAAAAACGGTATCAAATTATTACGCTTAATGGCTTTGGTTTTTGATCATGGAATTAAATTTCAAGTTTAAAAGTATGAATATTGCTATACCTACGTGAAGTTTACTCAATCGGTCTTACAGATGTAGAATTCAATAGAAACTATTTTCATGAATCAATTTTTCGATTTTATCATATATCTCCGAGACTCGGGTTTTCCTTACAAAAAGAACTTCTCCAGGAGTTATTATAACAAGTCTAATCTCAAAAAAAAACCGACCAAATGCGAGTCGGACTCGCATACCGAAGGTTCCGTATAAACCTTTACGTACATATATAAGTAAATTTATTTTAAAAGTATTTTTATTAGAATTATTAAAAATATTTTTATTATATGATCCAACTTATAATTTATGTTTTTTTAATATATAAAATCATAAATTATTAGTCATAATTCTTTATCTGTGTGATATGATATTGCTTAGTAGGTACCAAATATCATGATTCTGAGTTTACGCGAAAGTACTATGTAGGTTTGGATTCCCTTGCAAGTGTCGTAAAAAGTTGACAATTTGCAGCAAAGACTTTTCTTGCGATCCTTTGGATCTTGGATCGTTTGCTTGCTTAGACTTAGAAGTTTGATTTATTCACAGCTCCAAGGGAGAGTACACCTGAGTATTTAATATGAAATCCAACCTGATACCTCCACGCGTCCTTGAGAAAAATAGTCTTGACACACAGACAAACAACCAAATGTATAGGGTATTCTACAAGGGTTCCGCTTTATCTTCCTTTTCAGGCACAGAACCCTAAAACTATTTGAAATTGATGCAACTTGCGGTATGCCATATAAAACGGGCATTGTTCTTTATCCTTGAGGAGTAACGCACCGTCGCATCAGCACCTTTACAGACTCGATCGACACCAGGCAGTCAGTCCCTCGAGAGAAGTGAATCAATTTGCGTTAAGAGCAAATTGCTCAAGAGGAGAAAGGAATTGTCAGTTTCCGATTACCGTCCAATTCGAATTGATCCGAATTCCAAAAAAAAATTGAATCCGATTTACGCGTAGTACAGTATTTATACTGTGTTGCAAACGAATAATTTGTCGGTACGCATACTTTCTTAAACCTTTCGGAATATTTTATACAGTATATTTTAGACAAGTTAATTTTTACAGAAAATTACAAAAAGCGACTTCAAACGCCTTAAAAATGTACTTTCAAAACATGTGTTCTTCGTTGTTTCGATTTTAAAAACAATGTACTTATGCGATCTTCATTAAAATTTTGTGAGATAATTTTGAAAATTATATAAGAAAATATCTTTTTTATACAACAAATTCGGTTTATACATGACGGAGATTAAACTAGCTGCTCCGTGCGGTTCAATCTGTGATGTTTTTCCACGTTTTTGTTACACTTTTCATTAATGTTCCGCCCCTGTTGGTCATAGCGTGATGTTATATAGCCTTCCTCGATAACTTAGTTATCCACCACTAAAGGAAGTTTTCAGTTCGGACCCTTAATTTCTGATATTAGCGCGTTCAACTAAACATACAAACTCTTCAGCTTTATGTTATGAGTATAGATATGGTTTACAAATGTCAAAATTGAGGGATATCCAAGATAAGGAGAAGATTAAAAATAGATGGTTCTAGAAAGCGAGAATTATTAAAAGAAGTAATTTAATTTTGGTAGACACGACGAATCTTCAAGGCGGTATTCGTAACTTTTTTGACGTTTCTTTTGCGACACTCTTCCGTAAACGTTTTATTTTAAGGATTTTTTTTATTGGTTCATATTAGATACACAAATAAATAAAAATCCGCTATAGTATTTAAAATTATTATTTTCAGTCTCACAATATATATATGTTCGCTGTTTTATACGATATTTTATTGTGTGTATTTGAAATACATTTGTAAGGTACGTACGTCCTTTCTAAGATTTAAAAAAAATTAACGACTTCAAAAAATAAAAGGTTTTGATATCTGGTTTTTTTTTAAGGTATATACGGAAATATAAGTATCGAAAGTACACTTTTAAGGCGTTTGGAGTCGGGTTTTGTTTTTTGCTGTAA